>JAJLVB010000014.1:0-129372 GCA_030570135.1 Pichia deserticola | reverse complement strand
CATCATATATATAATAACCATGTTCACTTCATTCTCCATTTTATCCAGATCTAAAATTGCTATTTCTTCTAGATCTATTTTAAATCATCAAGTACGTTTACTTTCAAGTGAAACTAAAAAGGCAATTGATGAAGCAGTTCATTCTGCTCCAGTTGTTTTATTTATGAAAGGTACACCAGAAGCTCCAGCTTGTGGTTTTTCAAGGGCAACAATTCAATTATTAGGTCAACAAGGTGTTGATCCTTCAAAATTTGCTGCTTATAACGTTTTAGAAGATCCAGAATTAAGACAAGGTATAAAAGAATATTCTGAATGGCCAACAATTCCTCAATTATATGTTAATAATGAATTTGTTGGTGGTTGTGATATTATTACAAATATGAGTCAAACTGGTGAATTAGCTGAATTATTAGATGAAGCTCATGCTTTAATTCCTTTAGAAAATGAAAAGGAAAAATAAATTTATTCAAACTTAAATCAAACTTTTATACTTTTCTCATTATATATTTTTCTTGTATAAATAAATAAATTATAGAAAATCTATCTATCTCTTTATTGTATTTCTTCGCCTTAAGTTCAAAGAAATAAAATTTCATATTCTTATCACTCCATTAGAAGAAACTAATAAAAAAAAAAAAAAAAAACATCATTATCATATAATGCACTTTCTCTTTATTTTAATATTTGATTTTCGTTCCTTACTGATGAGAAACAGAAACAATTAAAAAATTCTGCCTCTTAATGAAAAGGAACGTATTTAGCTACTATTTAGTAATATTGTAATCTATAAATTAATATTTTAATTATTCTATAACTCAACCATATATATCTATTATATCTATATAAATGTTATAGTTAATAATCTTTTTTTTTTTCCTTTATTTTATATTTCTTCAATTTTAACACCAGTTGTTGTTTTGCCTATTTCTTTATTTGAATCATTAATATTAAAATTTAATGATCCTTGGAAATGTTTTTGGAAATCATTCATTAATCTCATTGAATTACCAAGTAAATTAGTACTAAATGAATTACTCATTTCTTTCCAATCAACTCTAATAAAACTATCAGAATTAACAGCTTGATTACAAGCATATTGAAATAACCATTCTCCAAGTTTAAGATAACGTTTAACCATTGTAATTGAACCTTCAGTTTGTCCAATACTATTAGGTCTTAATTCATATCCGGTAACTAATTTAATACCGGCAAAAATCATACTAATAAGTACAAAATCAACTCCTAAATGAAATAATCTACCAGGTGAAAGAAACTATAAAATCAAAAAAAAAAAAAAGAAAAAAGAAATGAAATGAAATAAAAAAGATTTATAAGTTAGTTTTTCAATATTACATTAATTTGAATGATAATCTTAATTATTACCAACTCTTATACTACATACACCCATATTTTTTATTTATTATTATTAATATCCCTTTGTTGAAAATATATATGACAAATGGGAAGAAAAAAGAACAGGAAAAGAAAGAAATGTCTTAAAAATATTTACAAGAGAACAATAAACATTTATATATATTTCTTTCTGCTCAGCACAAATTCTCTTTAAGTTCCCTAGAAAGGCAAGCAGGCACTGTCTCGGTGTTAATATTATTTTATCAAAAATTTCGTAACATGTTTTCTCTCTCTGTTTTAGATCTTTTTATCTGGATTTGGTTAAATTTTAATAACTATTCGTATCTCTATTTGAAGTATGGATTCCACAACCACTGTTTCTTCAAATAATGGAATACCCTCTTTATCATTGCCCTCCTCTATTACATCTCTTCCATTTATAAAAACTCCATTAACAACAACTCAAATTTCTTCTCTTCAACCTGTGAAATTATTCACATTATCCTCTTCAAATTCAGCTGAACCTTGTATACCTTATACTTCTATACAACATAATCAAAATGGGAATTTCTTTATTACTACATCTCCAGATGGTTCATTACAATTGTTTGATACATTACGTGCAAGACAATATAAAACAATTTATTCGAAAAAATATGGATGTTCAAATGCAATTTTTACATTAAGAACTGCAACTCATTCAATTCCATCAACTTGTATAATTGCATCTACAATACCTGTTAATAATAATAATTTATTAGATAATTCATTAAGATTTTTAGATTTAAATACAAATTCATTTATTAGATATTTTCAAGGTCATCAAAATCAAGTAACTTCAATTATTTCATCCTCTTCTTCAATATTTGGATTAGATGCTTTTTATTCATCTTCAATGGATGGTACAATTAGAGCATGGGATTCAAGAAATGATAAATGTTATGCTTGTTTATCAAATATGGGTAATAATCCAATTATCTCATTAGATAATTCAGGTACTATATTGGCAGTTTGGAATCAAAATGATTTATCTGTTACTTTGATTCCTTTAGAATCATTTCCAACTGGTAAAATTGGTCAAATTAAATTAGATTCATATTTATTAAATAATAATAATAATAATAATAATAATAATAATAATAATAATAATAATAATAGTAATCGAATTGAAAAATTGGTTTGGGCTGAAAATAATTTATTAATTTTAGATTCTCCAGGTAATGATAAAATAGTAATTGATACTTTAAAATTGTCTGTTGTTGGTTTATTAATAGGTGTAACTAATTTTATTATATCTTCAAATAGTGATGATGTAACAAGAAATGGTAGTTTAGACGTTACCCCAGATGGACATTGGTGTTTGGCTGGTAGTGGTGATGGTTCAATTTTAGCTTGGAATTTATCTTCTTTAACAAATTCAACAAATTCAACAAATTCAACAAATTTAAATAAATTATCCCCTATTAGAATACGAAATAATGATTTAATTAGTAAAAATATTATTCCAAGAATTTTATCGGTTAATCCAAAATTAGGTTGTGTAGTAACAGCTGATACTGAAATAATTATAAATGAATTTGAAATTAATAAAAAATAGTATATTAAAATAATCTGTATTATATAATTTATATATGTCATTAAACATCTAAATATCTAATATCAGCATTCTCAGAACACCAATCACACCAATCTTTAAGCATTTTAATACCACTTTGTTCAAGTGTTTCCATATCACCAACAACAACAAGTTGCTTTTTACATCTTGTAATTGAAACATTTAATCTTCTAAAATCGGATAAAAACCCAACATCAGCAGATTCCCATTTATTATTTGTTTTATCATTACCAAAACTATCACCAAAATTTGATCTAACTAACGATAAAATTATAATCTCTTTTTCTCTACCTTGAAATCCATCAACAGTACTGATTTCAATTGCTGGATATAATTCTGTCTCTGTTAAATTATTATCATTTTCATTTTCATTTTCATTTACATTTTCAATTTCAGTTTCATTTTCAATACTTCCACTCCATATCAATGACCTTAATTTAGCTACTTGTGAACTATATGGTGCAATAATTCCAATATCTTCTTCTTTAACTCCTAGTTTAATTAGAGTTGAAATATGTTTTTGAACAACATAACATTCCCCAATATTATATTTAGAACCACCTATACCTAATAATTTCCCTGTATTATCAACTGATTCTTCAACTGATTCTGGACATGATCCACCTTGTGTATCATACCAAATAATTTGTTCAACTAAATCATTAGATTCTTCATCAATTTTTTCAATATCTAAATTTTCAATTGAATTATTAATATTTTCAATTTCTTCATTTATTTCATTCTTTTTCATTTTCTTCTTTTTATTATTATTATTATTATTATTCGAATGTTCATCTTTTATCAATTCTAATTTATGTTTCTTTATTAAATCTAAAACAGTACAATTTTTAACAGAATCTGCAGCTTTTAATTTACCATTATACCATTCATTACTTGGAAATTCCATACATTTTTCATTCATACGATATTGAGTATCTAAAAATTTAATAAATGGAATTTTTTCTTCATTTCCTCCATAAATTTTAACAATTCTATCAAATAATGATTGGGATAAAATATTAAATGCTTGTTTATCAGTTGTTATTGATTTAATATTATTTGATTTTTTAATTGAATTTTTATCAGAAATATGAATTGTTGGTGGTAATTGTTTGTTGTCACCTGCAAGGATTAATTTATCAGGTCCATGATTAATTATTGGAATCCAACATGAAGGTTCTAAAGCTTGTGATACTTCATCAATTATTACAGTATGGAAAAAACCTTTACCAAATCCTTTTATAGTTTTCGTTGATTTATCAAAATTATACAAATTTCCAACAATTTCCCATGATCCTGAACCATGTAATGTTGCAACGACAACTTTTGAACCAATTAATATATCACGAATACATTTTTTACTTCTATTTCTAAATTCTTTATTTAATTCTTTAATTTCTCTCCAAATTTCTTTCCTATCAGTAAAATGTTTACTAGTTCTTGGTTTTCTAACTTCTTTCTCTAATTTTGATAAATCATTTGTTAAATCATCTAATTCTTCACCACCAATTTGTGAAGCTAAATAATCTAATGAATGTTTTCTAGTTGTTTGTAATATACGTGCAGGATGACCAATTCTAACTAATTTAGCAATATCATTATCAAAATAATTTGATAATCTTTCAATAATTGTATCAACTGCAATATTTGAAGGTGCAGTAACTAAAATTCTTTTATTTGGATAAATTTCAAGATGTTGAATTATATATTCAACTAAAGTTGAAGTTTTACCAGTACCTGGTGGACCATGAATAATTGTTAATGGAGAAATTAAACCAAATTTAATTGCATTTTGTTGTGATAAATTTAAATTTTTATTTTTAAATTTAATTAATTTTTCAATATTTGATAAATTAATTGATGATGGATTTAAAAATTCTTTTGTACTTAATAAATATTGTACAATTGGTGGTGCAAATTCTTGATTTGAAGAAATTGAATCTAAAGAGAATTCAGATAATTTTCTTAATGTTGATTCCATTCTTCTATAAGTTGATTCATTACTAATTTTAACAATCCAAACTCTTTTTGATGAAGATTGTAAATCCCAAACACGATTTGCAACTTGATTTTCCTTTTCTGTTGAATCTAAAGAAGAGCCAGCATTTGTTAATGAAACTGAAATTTTACAATTATTTGAAGATATAATAACACCTTCAATTGAAACATTTTCAGTTCTTAAATCTTCAATATCTTCATTTTTTGAAGAATTTTGTAATTTTTTTAAGTTTAAAGTTTGTTTTGAAGTTGGGCTCACATCAATTTTTACAATATCACCTGGTTTAAAATCACCTTTTGATAATTGATTTGAATTATTTGATAAATTGTTGTTAGTAAAATTTGATTTATTTGATTTACTTGGTTTATTTGATTTATTTAATCTATTTGATCTACTTGGTTTATTAAATTTTGAAATTTTTGAATCTGATATCGATGATCCTGATATTGCAGAATCTAAAACTAAATCAACAATTAATTTACCATTAAAACTTTTCCTAATATTTTCAATAATTAAATTTAAAATTGCTAAACCATTACGTGCAAGAATTTTGGGAGGTGTAGTTGATAATAATTCATGAGTTGTTTCATAATCTTCTCGTTTCTCCACAGAAAGAGCTGACAGAAATTTAGTTGATAACAATTGGTTTATTGACGACATGAAAATAAAATAATTGATTAAAAATATATGAAAAGAATCAAGTAAGAGAGAGGAAGAAAGAAGAAAAGTAAGGGTTATAAATTTTTGTTAAAAAATAAGACTTTATTATTTTTTTTTATTTTTTTTTTTTAATGATTTAATAATAAATAATAAATAACTAATTAAGTAATTACAATAATTATTAATTTATTAATCGTTTTTAATAAACTAACATAAATTACTAAATAAAATAAATAGAATCATTATCATGGAATATAACATAACTGTTTGCATTTAAAAAATAAATAGGGATAAATAAATATATTTAGATAAAGGATTATTAATATAATTGTTTTTATAAGCGTAAATTAATTTCCAATTTCTAATGATCTTACATAATAACCAAGTCACCGAATTTTTCTTTATAACCTGGAACTTCGAATCTACCTTTAGAGACCATATCTTGAACTTTATCTTCAACATCTGGTCTTGCTTTAACAACATCATCAACTGTTAATTGATCAAATGGTCTTGCAGATTCAATGTTATCAAGTGTTTTTTCTAAATCAGCTAATTCAGCTAAAACTAATGATTCAGTCTTTTTTGCATTTTCAATTGCTTTAACTTCAAAAGCTTCAATAACTTTTAATTGTTTTGATAAATCAATAGTTGAAGCTTTGAAAGATGAAATATCAGATTTAATCTTTGAGACAATTTCTTGATTCTTTAACTTTGAATAAGCACCAAAATTAACTTCAGTTGGTTGTTGCTTTAAATCATATAATGATGTTTTAGCTTCATCATTTCTCTTTTTAAAAGCAGTAAGTGATGATGCAGTTTGGCCAGTAAGACCTAATTGAGGGATAATTTTAGCCCAGTCAAGTTTAGAAGCAGCAGACTTTGCGACAGACATGTTGATTATATAATGAAGAAACTTAAAAGATTGAAAGAATGTAGAATATTATAAAAAGTAATTTAAAAAAAAAAAAGACTTATAATCAGTACAGTTCAACTAATAGTATAGTCAAACAAACAAAAATAATAACTACGTCGTGTATGTAATACAATAATAACAATTAATCCTATATATAACACTGTATAAAAAGCGGTATAGCAAAGAAAACGACTTGCCCTCGAATTTATCGCAGCTGCGCAAAAAAAGAATTAAAAGAATTAAAAGAATTAAAATTGTTGTTATCCAATGAGAGCACACAACATAAGAAGAGTGTACGAGTGTACGTGTGCATTTGAAAAAAAAATGACAGTTAAATTGTATTACGTCAGCAGCGTCGATCGACTGGCGTTTATTTTTGTGATTACGTAAGGTTTTTTTTTTTTTTATCTCTCCAATAAAATTTTAAAAGAGCCATAGTTTATTAAGAAGATATTGATTATTTTTGGCATGTTTCGATAATAGGTGTCATTGCAAATCTTAAGTTTTCAGAATTTCAGTTTTTCAGTTCTATTTATATATATTTTGAAATATATATTCATCGTCAAAAGCTAAAATTATTCATCTATACAATTATTTATACATATATATATATATATATATATATATATGTATTGATATATTAATTGATTGATAGATTGAATCAAAAATTAATATTAAAATGACATTATCATCTACATCAATGAGTAAATCTCATTCAACATCTTCAACTCCAACATCAAACTTAAGTCCTTTAAATCAAATTGCAGAATTAAATTCATTTAAATATCATCATGATATTTCTGATCCAAATTCAAGATTAACTCAAGATCATTCTTCATTATTTAAAAAATCTTTATTACATAAATGGAATTATAAACATTCAATTCTTTGTATGGTTGCATCTCCAAGAAGGAAATTATTATTTTGTGGTACTCAAGAATCTTCAATTATTGTTTTAGATTTAGTAACATTTCAAAAAAAATTAGAAATACCAACTCATGTTGGTTCTGTTTTATGTTTACATTTAAGTGATTGTGAAAATATATTATTTAGTGGTGGTTCAGATTCTTTAGTTAAAGTTTGGAAGATTAAAGATAATCCATCACGTCATTCATCTTATACAAATAATAATGATCAAAATGAAAAATTAACAGAATCAACTTATGATTCATTTATTCAATTAGTTCCAACTCATACAATTTATTCATTATTAGATGTTGGTGATATTTTTTCAATTACTTGGATTGATGATATTAAATCTGTTTTCATTGGTGCTCAAAATGCTTCATTATCATTTGTTCAATTAGATACAGAATTAATGGGTACAACTGATGATCATCTGCAATTTATGCCAAGTAATAGATTCGATAAATTCTTTGATTCAGAAGGTACTAAAAAATTAAATAATAATAATAATAATAATAATAATAATAATAATAATAATAATAATAATAATAATAATAATAATAATAATAATAATAATAATAATAATAATAATAATAATAGTAATAATAATATTAAATCAAATTCTTTATCACCTTCACCATCTCTATCTTCATGTTCATTTAATGATAATAATTCAAATCAGAAAATTAAAGTAATTCAAATATCAACAGAAAATATAATTTCTTATGCTCATAATGGTTATTTATATGCATTGGATTATATTACAATTGATAATCCATTAACTTCAACTATACCTCATGATATAAGTGAAAATTATCGTCATATAATTGTTTCCGCTGGTGGTGATGGTGAAATTAAATTATGGGGATATTTAAATGGTAATTTAACATCATTACGTTCATTATCAGATCCAAATATTGACTCAATTTTTTCATTAACAATTTCACCGAAAACTTTAAATATTTATGCAGGATCATCAAATGGTAATGTTTCAATTTGGGATTTAACAACATTTCAATTATTGAAAACTTTCCAAATTGATCAAAATAATGTTTATACACTTGCATTATCACCAATTTTAAATGATAATATTCCTCAATGGTTATTAATGGGAACAGAATTTGGTATAACTAAGAAAATTTTATCAGTTTCACCAATATCTGTTAATGTAAATTTAGAAGATTATAATAATAATAATAATAATAATAATAATTATGATTTATCAACTTGTGTTAGAGTTACTAAAAATGATCCATGTTTAACTTTAATTACATTTGTAATTAATAATGAATCATATTTAGTTAGTGCTGGTTCAGATAATACAATTTCACTTTGGTCATTACAAAGTATGAGTAATAGCTGTATCGGTAACAGTATTAATAAGAATAATAGTAGAATTCAAAACTCAAATAATAGTAATAATTATTTAATAAATTCAAAATCTATTAAAGATTTATCAACATATTTAACGAATGAAGTTTTTTTACAAATCTTAGGTGAATTTATTACATTTAGATCTGTTTCAAAGCAACCAGATTTATATATGGGAGATTGTAGAAATTGTGCAAATTTTTTAACATTATTATTTAAATCATTTGGTGCATCAAAAACACAGTTATTCCCAATTCCAAATGGTAATCCAATAGTTCATGCAATTTTTAAGGCAAATTCTGAAAAAAGTAAAGATGAAAATTTTAAAATACCAAGAATTTTATGGTATGGTCATTATGATGTTATTCCAGCATCTGATTCAACTTGGGATACACCACCATTTTCAATGACTCCATGTAATGGATATTTATATGGACGTGGTACAACAGATAATAAAGGACCTTTATTAGCATCAATTTTCGCAATTGCAGAATTACATTCAAAATTTAAACTAGATAGTGATGTTATATTTTTAGTTGAAGGTGAAGAAGAAGCTGGTAGTTGGGGATTTCAAAATTCAGTTTTAGAGAATCAATTTCAAATTAGTGAAAATAATAAATCAATTGATTGGATTTTATTAAGTAATAGTTATTGGTTAGATGATAAAACACCTGCATTAAATTATGGATTAAGGGGTAAAATTGAAATTTCATTAAATATTTGGAGTGACAAACCAGATTTACATAGTGGAGTTGATGGTGGTGTTGTAATTGAACCAAGTATGGATTTAGTTAAATTATTAAGTAAATTAGTTAATAAAGATCAAATTTTAATACCTGGATTTGAAGAAATTTATAGAAAAGATCAAAATTTAAAGAATAATAATAATCAAGATAATTTAAAATATTTAGAAGAATGGGAAATTCCACTTTATGAAGAAATTGCTAAAAGGGTTGAAGATATTGATATTAATGAATTAATTAGAAAATGGAGATTACCAAGTTTATCATTACATAAGATTGAAATGTCAGGTCCAGATAATGGATCAGTTATTTCACAAAAGGCAGAAGCAAAATTAAGTATTCGTATAATACCAGGGCAAGAATTAGAAATTGTTAAAGAATCATTTATAGAATATGTTAATAAATGTTTCAAAGAATTAGATAGTACAAATCATATTGAGGTTAAAATTATGTATGAAGCTGAACCATGGTTAGGTGATGTTAATAATTTAGCATATAAAACATTAAGTTTATGCTTAGAGGAAGAATGGGGTGTTAAACCAATTTTCGTTCGTGAAGGTGGTAGTATTCCATCAGTTAGATTTTTAGAGAAAGTTTTCGAATGTTCAGCTGTTCATGTACCAACTGGGCAATCAAGTGATAATGCACATCTTAATAACGAAAGGGTTAGAATTTTAAATTTATTAAAGTCGAAGGAAATCATCAAAAAAGCTGCAAATCGTTTGCCAAAAGCAATATAAATAAGTAATATATAATTCTTTATTCTCCTTGTTTTCTTTTTTCTTTTTTTTTTTTTTTGAAATTTACATAATTCGTATATATTTGATTAAATTATTGTTTTCGTAAAGGTTTTCGTAAAGCAAATCTAATTAATACATTAGGTATATATAATGTGTTATATAAGTAAATAAAAATCAAATTAATAAATTCAAACCAAAGTTAATAATAGTAATAGTAATGAATAAGTAAATAAAAAAATACAATAATAAAAATAAATAAATTAAAAGATAAAATAATGCAATAATATAAAGATAAGACTGATCAAACAATCAAATACAATAAATTAAAATGATATAAGATCATAAATATTAATTATAATTTCAAAGGATAAATTGACTATATTTTTTATATTAATTAAAAAGATATAATTGTACCTAAATTATTTATAAAGTAAAGTAAAAAAAAAACTTTTATATTTTTTTTTTTTGATATATTTTATTTAATGATTTGTGATATAACATGATGTATGTTAATGAAATTTGATAGAATTGAAATATTTGAAATTAAATCATATTTTAAAAGTAAAGAATTATTTTATAATTTTATTAATTATTTTTAATCATTGTAAAATTATTAATATTATTGTTATTATTATTATTATTATTATTATTATTATTATTAAATTTAGATTAAATCATTTATTTAATTATTTTGAACTAATTATAATATTAAAATGAGATTTTATTTATTTATTTCTTTCTGAATGCACAACCGTCAGATAATTTACATTTACCACCAGTTGGAGTACATAAAACATTGGTACATGAATCACAAGTGACAGCAGTTTGAGAATGTGAGAAAACAGTTGTAATTTGTAAACAACCTGGACATTTAACATCCATGAAGAAAGATCTTGGACCTTGAACTAAAGTCTTTAATTTGTGTTTTTGAGCTTCAGAAGCTGGGTTTGGGTGTAACAAATCTTGAACTAAAACCATATTGGATGATATATATACTCTGATAAGCTATGTCTGATTAAAGGAAATATAATAAGCAAAATAAATAATTAAAGGAAAGAAAAGGAGAAAGAGGTATAAAAAGAGTTAATACAATATAAAAATATCAGTATTAAAGAACAAAGTAGAACTGAATAGAATTCAATAAAGATTATAGTATGAAATAGAGTAATAAAAGACACCACTTATAATAATTACCCCTTACAAAACAAACAAGCGGACGACCAGTATTTTTTTATTTGAGAAAAATTTAATTTTTTTTCACTTTTTTTCACTTTTTTTCGCTTTTTTTCGCTTTTTTTTCGCTTTTTTTCGCTTTTTTTTTTTGGTTTGTGACTGTGAAAAATTTAAGTGTGTGGGATTATAAGGGAAGTGCAGAGTTGTTTTCAAAGTTAACCGGTAGAGCGAGTACAGTATATTAAAATTAGAATCCAAGCGCTAAACCCTTCTTTCTCACACGTGCTTGTTAATAAAAGGGTTGTTGTTGGATTACGTAAGCGGTGTGCCTTTTTTTTTCTTTTTTCACCTTTTTTGCCTTTTGGAGGCTCATCAAACTTTGAGTAGATTTTTTTAGTAAAAACTCGGAGTTTCTCACACGCCAAACAAAAAAAAAAAAAGGAGATCAAAGAAAAATAAAGGAATTGTAATCAAATATAGAAAGATGCATGATTTATCTTGTTTTTATGTTCTTTCCATATTTTTTTTGTTGTCTTATCCTACAACAAAAACTATAACAATGAGTTCGAAATGCTTTTACGATTATAGCCCTTTTTCAAGCTGTGTAAATATAGACGATCATAACAATCGTAAAAAGAATAATAATAATAATAATAATAATAACGGTAATAACAAACACTATTTGATATTAAAAAATTCGCAAATTATTATTTTAAGTTTTTTGTTCACACTATTACAAAATCTATCGTTATCTAAAATACCAGGAATATCATGGTTTGTATTCCCATTAGCAATAATGCTAATTTCAATATTAAGTTATTATATAATTCAATATTTACCTTTAACAACAGATATATTTAAATCAAAAATTAATGTAGCTATTAAAATTTTAATATCTTTAACAAAAGGTATAAAATTTGATCTTTGGTTAACAATAATTATAATTTTATCTATTTCATGGATTTTAAAAATTTGGAAATCAAGTATAAGTTTTGTTATTTGGTATTTTATTATTTGGTTTTATAATTTAAATGATAATTATATTATTGATAAAGATTCAATTAAAATTTCTAATTCTAATAATGAAATTGATAATTTAAATTCATCAACATTTGAAGCTATTAATTCAAATATTTTAGATTCTACAATTAAAGATAGTTCTCCTTATTATGAAAATTTCTCAAATTCAATTGGTTATATAAATTCACTTGAAAAGAAAATAATTGAACTTGAAAAGAAAATTGATAATTTAGAAGAGAATAAATTAGAGCAAAATATTATAATTTATACTTTTAATCATAATTTAAATGATAAAATTAATAATTTAGATAAAAAAATTGAAAAATTTGAATTAATAAATAGAAATGATTTAAATCAAATATATGATATTTTATTATCAGTTAAAAAAAGGAAAAGAATAAGATTTAATATAATTAAAATGTATATAAAGCAAATTTTGTTATGGCTTTTACCGAAAAAGTTTATTTCTTACATGAAATTTTTTAAAAAATTAATTGTTCAACAATTTAAAAGATGGCGCGGATTTTTTGCCTTTTCGTTAAATAATAACAGCAATAATTATAATTATTATAATAATAATTAATGAAATTTTTGATATGATGGTAAAAATTTAATAATTGATCAATTGAAGAGGAAATTGTTTATTTATTTTTTATTAATAAATAAAATAAAGATAAAATAAAACATCATATTATATCACATTATATCCATTTATTCATATGGTTATGATCAAATAACATCTATGGCAAATAAAAGTAGACCAAAGAAAACACGTGGTGTCTTTTATAAAAAATACGTCTATGGTGTAACACAAGAACAAATTGATGATGAAATTAATAATAATGATGGTGATCGGGATTTAACAAATGTTAATAATAAGAAATTAATCTCAAAGAATAAAGAATTATTACAATGTTTAGAAAAATTAAATTTATCGGATAATAATAGAGAAGATGATAATTCTGATAATCAATTAAAATTACCAATTGAAATTATAATGAAAATTTTAGAATATACTAAAAATCCATATTCAACAAATCATTTAATTTTATGTCGTGCAATTTATTTTAGCTTTTTATGGAAAATTTATGAATATCCTGTTTTAACTTCAAATAATTTATTAACATTTTTAGACGTTATCAGTGGTGATAATGCTGCATTTATTAAAGGAATTGATGAAAATCCTAATTTCCAGCCAAAAAATTTAAAGTTATTATTAAAAAGAAAATTTCAATTCATGGTTAAATCATTAAATTTATCAAATGTTGTTCAAAGTGGTAAAAATTCTTATATGAGTAAATTATTAAGACGTACAAGTGGATCATTAGAAATTTTTGTTTCATCACAATCAAGTTTTGGGGCTGCTCCTTTAGTTAGTATTAAAAGTTGTTTAAAATTAAAAATTTTAGATTTAAGATTAGTATCAGAAAGTGTTAATTTATCTGAATTATTTAAAAGTATTGAATTTTTGCCAGAATTAGAACAACTTTGTTTCCCTAGAAGTTCTGTTACATGTAACGAATTTAATTTTAAATGGCCAAAAAATTTATGGTATTTAAGATTACAAGGTGGTATAACTGATATATTTGCACAAAATGTTAGATTTCCTAATACAATTACAAATTTAGAATTTGCACATTGTCCACATTTAACAAAAATTGGATTAGAGAGTATATTATTAAATATTGGAATTAATTTAAATAGATTAACAATTACATATCCAATGCCAAAAATTGGTGATAAAGGAGCTGATAAATCATTTTGGTATTGTCCGAATTTGAAAAGTTTTTTCATTGATATTGCATATATTTCATGGGAACTTTTTAGTGAAGAATGTTTAGTTAAACTTGAAGAATATGATAGACCATTAAAGACAATTATAATTGAAAGTACTGGTTATATGGGTATGTGTGATAAATTATCACCTAATGATATTACAGTTGCAGTTGATGAAGATAGATTACCATGTTTAGAAAGATTAGGACTAAGTGCAATGCTTGGATGGGATTTTAAAAGTGAAGATATGGATGATATGGTTAATGAGTTAGATCTCCATAACATTGAAGTTTTAAAAATTTAAAACTAACTAAAAAAAAATAAATAGGTTAATAAATAGTTTGAAATTGAAATAGATATATAATAAAAAGAATATAAATAAGATAAATATATATAAATAATATAATTAATTAAAATATTATAATGATTTATTCATAAATTTCTTTTTACCGAATGCTAACCAAAATTTACTTGGTTTTGAACTATCATATTGATATAATCTTTGAATTAATCTTGAAGATAATTCTTGTCTAAATTGAGATAAATATTGTCTTAAAAAGATTGCATCATTTTTATTTGATGGTGGTAAATAAAGTGCATTTAATGGGAAACCTATATCACCTGGAATTGCGAAATCTTCTAATGATAAATTGGTTAGTATTTTAATCGCTTCATTTTGATTTGTATTTGTTGATAATGCATTAAGTGCTTGTGAAACGAATAATATACCATAAATTAAAGTTCTATCAGATGCACCTTTAATTTCGAAATTTTTAAAAAATGTATTAGCTCTAAATAAATCAAGTATTTCATCAACTATATCATAAGGATCCATACAAGGTAATGAAGGGCCTTTAAAATGTGTTTTAATTGGTAAGACTGCGAAATTACCTACTATTCTTGCATTTGTATCCTCTTCAGCTAAGAATGTTGAATGATATGCCTTGATTAAATAATTAAATAATTAAATAATTAAATTGTTAGTAAAATGAAAATCAAATTATTATATAAAGTAATTATTGAATATATAATCTTTTTTTTTTTTTTTTAATAATTAAACATACCGGCATTGTGAGTTGTGTTATATCTATATTACTAATTGAATTGATATAAATGTATTAATATAATACATGATTATTATAAGATTAACATGTGTACATAATACATACATACATATAGTTTATACAGCAGTTGTGGTTTGATAAAAGAAGGCAATTGTGAGAAGATGTCTTTGCGAGGTGTAGGGATGTTTATTGGGAGTTTAAGTTAAAAGAAAAAAAGAGGCGCTTCAAATTTCTCAAGTTTGCAAGAAAGCGAGAAGTGCCTCTGCCTCTGACAGGATGATTGATGATTGTATGTATATAGCAATTGTGCATGTACATAAATGATACACAACTAGGAATAATATGGTTAGTGGTGTTTTGCTTCTTTGTTTGACTCTTTAGTACATTCTTTTATCTATCCGTTGATAAGCACAGTGATCTGTGACTGGACTGTAACTATTGCAGTGTCTTTTCTTTCCTGTTTTGTGCATTCCTTAATCACGGTAAATACAGATATAAATCACGTTTTGTGAAATTAAACAACTTCGTCTACATTTACATTTATATTTATATTAATAATTACATTTATATTTACATTTACATTTACATTTACATTTACATTTACATTTACATTTTTATTTTCATTTTTATTTTCATTTTAGAATTGGTTTAGCATTTTAGTTTGAAGAGTTTTCTGAAAATCGGAACAGAATTATTGCATTTTTTCATTTATTTTTTGTTTGTGTGTGTGTGTGTGTTTGTTTCATTCATTTAAGTTACACTCAACTCAACTCAACTCAACTCAACTCAACTCAACTCAACTCAACTCAATTCATTCTTTAATTCTTCTTTCAATTCAATTCTAAACACTCATTTGTGTTTTTATAGAGAAACCATCTTTATTTTGCTAATTTGTCATTTATATATAAACACTTCATATAATTTGGAATTAAAATGACATTCAACTCAAAATCAAAGAATCAACACTGCGATTCTTTGAGAGATCAATTCTCTTCTTTACAATCTGAACATCCTTTATCAAATATACCTTCGTTACCAACTTCAAAATTAGTATCTCCAGTTAAACAAAATCAACTTAATCAATTTCATGATCAAAAAATTATATCAACTCCATCTACCTCAAATTCAAATAATAATATTTCATTAAATTCAGATTCAAGATCAAATTCAAGATCTTCAAGTTCAATAACTCCGTCACCAACACATTCTATTACTCAAATTAACAATAAAAATATGATGTCTAATAATAATAATAATAATGTTAATAATAATAATATTAGCAATAATTTTAATAATAATAATTATGCTGTAAATAATAATAATAATATGAATAATTATCATTTCCAAGATAGATCGCATTCACATTCGCAACAATCAACACCTACTAAAAATAATTTTGATATGAGGAATGGATCTACCATACAAAATCAAAACCAAAATCAAAATTTTATACGATCAAATGATAACAACGGCTATTATCCAAATAATCCTCAACAATATCAACAACAACAACAACAACAACAACTGTATTCAGTAACACAAAAATTGCAACATCAACTTACTCAAAATACACAATCATCCTATAGTTATCAACAACAACAACAACAGCAGCAGCAGCAACAACAACAACAACAACAACAACAACAATATTATCCAACTACTCAAAATCATTATCCTAATAATAATAACCGAATCCATACAAATATATCGCCACTTCATAATCAACAACAACAATACAAACAAGCGAATCCAATTCCTTTACCTTTACCACAACAAAGATTTAATCAAAATAGACCACCAATTCCTAATGCTCCTCAGATTAATACTAATTTAAATGATTCTAATGTTCAAAAAAATTATCAATTAAATCAACAAAATGGTTTAAAAAATGCAGATTCTTATACTGCAGAAAGTCCATTGACAATGAGAGCACCATCGAATTATCATTCAAATATACCACCCGTTCCTCGTCCACTACCTGAATCTCAAAAACCTTCGATATATAAACCAAGGGATCAACTTTTACCCGCTAATAATTTAGGAATAAAGCAAAGATCAGGTTCTGAATTATCGATAAAAACTGATAATACTCAATTTAATAATAGTAGTAATAATAATAATAATGAAAGGGCTAAAAGATCTCCATCATTACCTCAATTGAGAGAATTTCAATCATTATCATATCAGTCAACTCAAAGTTCACCCCCTCAAATCTCTTCTACAAGAAAGAGTCCAATTGTTAGACAATCAATTAATTTTTTGAAAAGTGCTAGAAATTTTTCATCAACTTCAATTAATAATCAACAACAACCAGATTCTCCAATTAATTCAGGTCATAGTTCTGCAAAGGAAATGGAAAAATATCATATACCTTCAAAACAAGTTACAAATAGTGGTAGAAGTATACCTCAAAAAATAGATTACTCATCCAATCAACAACAAGAATTACCTAAAAAATCAAGATCTTTAAGTACTTTAACTAAAAGAGTAGCATCAAATACTTCATTAAGAGCAACTGCTGAAAAAAGTAGATTTCTCTCTTCAACTTCTTTAAGTACAACATTCGTTCAATCTCCTTCATTGAAAAAAAGATATATTTATCCTGCAATGATTTCTGAAGTTGCAAGTGCATTTTTACATGAAATTAAATTGTCATGTCATTTTAAATATGGTATTGAATATAGAAATTCATTTTCAGGTGCTGAAGCAATTGATGTTATTTGTAGAATCACTAAAATTCGTGATAGAAATCTAGCAATTATACTTGGTAGATCATTAGATTCTCAAAAACTTTTTCATGATGTTACTTATGAACATAGATTAAGAGATAATAAAAATGAAATTTATTTAATTAATGATGAATATCTTTATGATCAATCTGATAATTTTAGAAGACAAAATTCAGTTTCAAGTAATTTAAATAATACAGATGAATATAATATGACAATTTCTTCATCAAATTTAAATTATTCAAATGAGAAATTAGCATCACCAGATGTTGGTTCAATTTCTGGTGTTTTCACACTGCTAACTGAATGTTATTCACCAACTTGTACACGTGATAAAATATGTTATAGTGTTTCATGTCCAAGAAGATTCGAACAAAAAATGAGATCTGAAATGCAAAATAATTCATTAATTAGATCTGATTCTCATATTTCATTTACTCAAGATGATCAAAAACAATATTGGCAATTGACAGTTCCAAAAAGTTTAATGGATGGTTTAAGTAAAAGAGAAATTAAAAGACAAGAATGTATTTTTGAAACTATTAATTCAGAAAAGACGTTTGTTAAAGATTTAGAATATGTTAGAGAATTTTGGATGAGACCATTAGCTGAAACTAAAATTATTAAAGACAAAGAAAGAGATCAATTTATTAGAAACGTATTTCATAATATAAATGAAATTTGGGAAGTGAATCATAAATTTGCTGAAGCTTTAGTTAGACGTCAACAAAAATCTCCAATTGTTGATACAATTTCAGATATTTTCCTTGATTTTATACCTCAATTTACACCATTTATTACATATGGTGCAGGTCAAGTTATTGGTAAATATGAATTTGATAGACAAAGAAGGCATAATCCTTTATTAAGAAGATTTATTGAAGATACTGCTAAAAGAGAAGAATCTAAGAGGTTGGATTTATCATCGTTTTTATCAAAACCAACAACAAGACCTGCAAGGTATCCATTATTATTAAAAAGTATTAAAGATCATACTGATCCAGATTCTCCTGATTATAAAAAATTAACAACTGCAATTGATTTATTGGAGAAAATGTTAACAAAAATTAATTTTGAAACTGGTAAACAATCTGATAAAATGAATTTATTTCAAATTAAACAAAAATTAATTTTTAAACCTGGTGAACTGGTTGATTTAAAATTAAGTGCTGATAATAGAAAAATGATTTATCAATGTGTATTGAAAAAGAAAGGTTATCAAGAAAAGGAAAAACAAGGTGAAATTCATGTTTATTTATTTGATCATTGTTTATTATTTATTAAATTAGGATATTCAAATAAAAGAGAAGTTTATAAAGTTTATCAAAGGCCAATTCCTTTACCATTATTATTTTTTTCAACAACAGAAAATCCTCCAACAATTAAAGCAATTAGAAATGCTGCAATGAAAACAGGTTCGGCACCTGCACAATTAGGTCAAAATACAAATTCAGGTTTAGTACCATTAAATTCAACTGTATCAAAATCACCAATTTCATTTAAATATATTGGTATTCATGGTTATGAATTAACATTATATGGTACATCTGCAACACAAAAAATTTTAGCTACTAAAATTGAAGCTCAAACAAAGAAAATTTTAGCTGATAATGATGTTTATACGCTGACCCCATTATGTTCTAACTTTTTTGATTCACAAAATAGAATTAATTGTGTTGTACCATTTGATGGTGGTAGAAAATTACTATATGGTACAGATTCAGGTGTTTATACTGGTGATAGATCATCAACAACAACATCAAAATTACCAATTAAAATTATTGCAAAAGTTAATGTTATTCAAGCTGAAATTATTCAAGAATATCAAGTTTTAGTTGCATTATGTGATAAAAAATTATTATATTGGCCATTAAGTGTATTAGATGGTGGTGATCCATCTAAGAATGCAAAATTAGCAAAAGAATTAATGAATCATGTATCATTTTTTAAAAGTGGAGTTTGTGATGGTAGAATGTTATTATGTGCTGCTAAATCAACATCAAATGTTGTTCGTATTTTTGAACCAGTTGATCCAATTCAACAAAAGAAACAAAAGAAGAAATTTAATAATAATAAAGAAGATATTCATTTTAATTCTGAACCTGTTTCAATTAATTTCTTAAAAACTAAATTATGTGTTGGTTGTTCTAGTGGATTCCAAATAGTTTCATTAGTTGATAATACTATGGAATCATTATTAGATCCAGCTGATACCTCATTAGAATTTGCAACAAATAAAGAAGGTTTAAAACCATTAGGAATTGATAGAATTAATAATGATTGTTTACTTTCATATTCACATTTTTCTTTTTTTATTAATTATAATGGTTGGCATGTTAGACCAAAATGGTTAATTGAATGGGAAGGTGTACCACATTCATTTGCACTTTGGTATCCTTATTTATTAGCATTTGATTCTAATTTTATTGAAATCAGAAGTGTTCAAAATGCAGAATTATTAAGGGTCATAGTTGCAGAGAATATTAGATTTTTACATGCATCATCGCAAGAAATTTTATATGCTTATGAGAATGATAAAGGTTATGATGTTGTTGCATCGCTTGATTTTTGGGATAAAAGTGTGAAAAATAGTAAAAGCAGGAGTAATACAGTTAATGAAATGACTAGAAGAGTATCATCTGCAATTTAGAGGAAGGGTTAATTGAAAGCCAGAAGAAGAAAAAAGGAAGAAATGAAGATGAGATGGGAAGGGGGTGATTATAATAATTTGCCACTCTATATTTGTATCTATTATTAATTTTATTTATGTCTGCGTACTTAATATATATAAAAAAATATAAAATAATTTATAAAGAAAGAAAATGTGACGGTTTGTTCATTCGTTCACATTCATGATGAAACCGACTAAAAGCTGTGCCTGACACGTGATCTATCAATATATCAATCCCTTTCTCTTTCTTTTCTTACTCTTTTTCAACTAATTGAGCTCTGCGCGTTTTCCTGCTTGCTTAACATTAAACACACATATTTACACTATCAGCTATCTCGACTTTGTTTGTACATACAAAATTTCAGCGATGAGCGAGAAGCTACAATAGAATAATAATTGAAGGTATTAGGAATAGATAAATAACATTGGAAGTAGATAAAGATTGAATCATTCTAAACATTGAGATTAATATTTGCTTCTCTTTCCTTATCAATCATAAATAGCTAAATTATACAACGGAATAAGAAGAAGATATAAAAAGCTCAATATGTCGGCTGAATTACGAGAGTTGAGACACGGGTTTTTAAATGACCCTTATTATTTAGATAACTTACAATCACATTACTATTCACATTTCGATCTAAAAAGAAATACAACATCAGCAAATCCATCACCAGAAGATGATACTTATAAAATATCAGATTGGAAATCTTCAGGGAATAAGAAAAAAACAACAATGGCAGCTCTTGTAATGTGTTTAAATTTAGGTATTCCACCACCAGATATAATTAGACCTCAGGAATATCCTTATTTAGAAGCTTTTATAAATCCTTCAACTTATCCTGATACAAAATTAGCATTGCAAGCAATTGGAAAATCATTACAAAGTAATTATGAATCTATATCTTCTAGGGCAAAATATAAACAATCACTTGATCCATCAGTTGAAGATTTAAAGAGATTATGTACTTCATTAAGAAGAAATGCAAAAGATGAAAGAATCTTATTTCATTATAATGGTCATGGTGTTCCACAACCTACTCATTCTGGAGAAATTTGGGTTTTTAATAGAGGTTATACTCAATATATACCTGTTAGTTTATATGATCTTCAAAATTGGTTAGGTGCACCTTATATAATGGTTATAGATACAAATGGTGCAGGTCATGTAATTGAAAATAATAAAAGATTTATTCAAAAAAGAATTGATGATGAAGCTAATCATCATACTGATATGGCATCACCATCTCCAGTTAGTGCATATATTGAAAGTATCCAATTAGGTGCTTGTCAAAGTAATGAAATTTTACCTTTAAATCCTGATTTACCAGCAGATTTATTTACTTGTTGTTTAACTCGTCCAATTGAAATGAGTATAAAATGGTTTATTTTATTTTCACCATTAAGAGAAAAAGGTTATTATGATATTTTAAAGAATAAAAATGGAGTAATTGAAATACCTGGTAAATTGACAGATAGAAGAACTCCATTAGGTGAATTAAATTGGATTTTTATTGCTGTTACTGATACAATTGCTTGGACTTCATTATCGAGACCATTATTTAAAAAACTTTTTAGACAAGATTTAGTAATTGCAGCCCTTTTTAGAAATTTTTTATTAGCTAAAAAATTAATGCCAGAAGCTGGTTGTCATCCAATTTCTGATCCACCATTACCTGATGTTAGTAATCATCCAATGTGGGATTCATGGGAATTGGCAATAGATCAAATTTTAGGTCAAATGTTAAAAAAGAAAGAATCAGAACCTGAAGAGATTGATATGACAGATATCCCACAACTACAAGTTGCATCTTCATCTACAAATATAGCAAATAATAATGATAATGCAAATAAGAAAAAAACTAAAAGTACTTCATTACCTAATAATCAATTACAAAATGGATGGAATTATCAACATTGTACTTTTTTTCAACAACATTTAACAGCTTTTGAAGTTTGGCTTCAATATGGTTCAGCAATAAAAGAAGCACCTCAACAATTACCAATTGTTTTACAAGTTTTATTATCCCAAGCTCATCGATTAAGAGCATTACATTTACTATCAAACTTTCTAGATCTTGGACCTTGGGCAGTTTATCTAGCGTTAAGTGTTGGTATGTTCCCATATATTCAAAAATTATTACAAAGTCCTTCACTAGATTTAAAACCAATTTTAATATTTATTTGGACAAGAATTATGTCAGTTGATTATCAAAATGCACAACAAGAATTGATTAAAGATAGAGGATATAATTATTTTACTCAAATGTTAACATTTCAACCACGTCCTTCACAACCACATATTCAAGGAAATCCATTAGTTATTGAAAGTCCTGCAGTTAATAATAATGTTACTTTTGCAGATCAAAAAGCAATGAGTGCATTTGTTTTGGCAATGTTTGTAAGAAATCATAAACAAGGACAAAATTTAGCATTTTCAATTGATGTTGTTAAAATTTGTATCGGTTATATAGAAACTTCTGAAAGCCCTTTATTAAGACAATGGAGTGCATTGTTAATAAGTGGTATGGTAAAGGAACATTTGAAAGCTGTTGTAATCATTATGAGAAATGGGTGTTTTGATAAATTTTTAAATTTAGTTAATGATCCAATTCCTGAAATTAGAGCATCTGTTATTGTTGCATTAAGTAATTTTATCTTATTATCAAATGAAGATGATGAATTAGAAAATAGTTATGGACTAAAGGAAGAGTTAAATCATCAAGATTTAAAAATTGCTGGAGAACTTTTAAATTTATGTAATGACGGATCTGCATTAATTAGACGAGAGATGGTTTGTTTTTTCAGCAGGTTTGTTGTTAAATATATTTCTTTTTTCTTAGTTAGTGCTTTCAGTCAATTGGAAGAAGAAATCACGCTAATTGACAAACCATCAATGATTGATGAAGTAAGAAGAAAATCCCCAGCTTATGGTTCAATTTTTTCAACTGTCTGGAAAGCTTTATTAATTGCAAGTGAAGATCCACATGATGAAGTTAAAAATTATGCACAACAAGTAGTTGATTATATAATGATTAAATTAGATGAGTCACAACTTGGTGATGTTGTTTCTACAATGGAAGATTACTTGTTAAAGAGTAGAAGCAGTAATGAGGCTAAGAGTGATTCAATTGATGGTGGTTTATTAGTGAAATTAAACGACAATCCTAAATACAAAAGTATGCAACCTAACAACAATAATCATTCAAAGTTAATAAATCAAAGTAGTAACACTGGAAGAAGAATTCAATCTTTAAATGTTGATTCGAGAATTAAGAATGAACTTGAAAATAAAACAAAAGTAACATCTTCAACTTCTTCTTCGTTATATGGTTTTTCAATGACTGAAAAAGTTGCAACTTTAAAATCATGGTTAAGTTCATTTTGTTTTAATGATGAAAATGATAGTAGTGTTAGTAACACTAATAGGTTAAGTAATTTATTGTCACAACAGCCGTTAGCTGTTGAATTTGGCACAAATCCAAGACCAAGTACGCCACGCTTTAAACCTAGATCAAAAGATAATAGAGGATATCCAATTTTACCTTTTACCAGTGGTTTCTTGGATTACAGTTGCGAATATTTTCAAGAATCACAGTTAGGACCAAAAGAAGCAAATGAACCTGGCAGTGAAGAGTATATGAAAAGAATTTGGAGAAGAAATAGGAATGAAGCTCTAATTGCAACAACACAACCTCAAAGAGAAATGGCTTTAACTGGTAATTGGAAAAATATTGTTTCTAGGATGAACAATACAACACAACCTAAAATTTTACAATTCACACAATTTGAAAAATGGATAGCATCTACTGATGAAAGAGATAACATTACTACATTTGATTGGAGCAAAGGGGTTGAATTAAGTAAGATTTCAAATGGTAATCCATTTGGTACAAAAATAACAGATTTAAAATTTCTTAATGAAGATCATGTACCATTATTAATGACTGGATCAAGTGATGGTGTAGTTAAAATTTATAAGAATTTTCAAGATGTTGAAAAATGTCAAGTTTTAACAGCATGGAGAGCATTAACTGATATAATGTTAACACCAAGATCTGTTGGTTTAGTTAGTGAATGGCAACAAAGTAGGGGTACATTATTAGTTACAGGTGATGTTAAAGTTATTAAAGTGTGGGATGCACCAAGAGAAAAATGTATTTTGGATATACCTGTAAGATCAATTTCACAAATTTTAACAATGACATCAGATCAAGTGGGAGGTAATATTATAATTTCTGGTTTCCAGGATGGGTCAATGAGAGTTTATGATCGTCGTTTAGATGCAAAAGATTCTATGGTTAAAGTTTACAAGCCAAAAACAATTAGTGAAAGATCACCTATAAAAAATGTTCATATGCAACGTGGTGGTATGAGAGAATTAATTAGTGGTAATTCTAATGGATTAGTGCAGCTTTGGGATATTAGACAGGATGATCCTATTGTTAAATTTAGAGCCTTTGAAAAAACTATGACAACAGCATTAATTCATGAACATGCCCCTATCATAGCATGTGCAAGTAAAGAAGTGGATATTTATAGTACAATTGGTAAACCTGTTGCTAAGATTGTCAGTGGTGGATTCATCAATAATACATTAACTAGTACGGTTCGTAACACCAGTTATATTAACTCACTTTGTTTACATCCACATCGAATGATGTTAGCAACCAACCATAATCAAAATGCCGAAATTGTTGTTTATGAATGTAAAGAAAATGATGGAAAAGACGAACAATTTTATTCTAGGGAAGAATTGATAGGAGATTACAGTTGAATAAAAAAAAAATGTTCTAAATACTATGTATTATTTATTGTAGCTTATATGTGTAATATATTTTTCAATAGTTATAAGAACAGAAGAGAAATAATTGTAGAACGGATAAATGAAAAAACTTTACTCGGTGTTAACGGGGTTTGTGACTTTGACAATAAATGGAAAAGTGTTGAAGTTTCGAACTTTTCAAAAAGAAGTAAACAATATTGTGCTTCATATCTTTCTGAAAAATTCCCTTTTCAGATTTGATATTACAATATCTTGTGGTATAAAGTACCTGCATTCTCCAAGCTCGGTAACGACTTCCTATATTACGAAAGAGAAAGCCCAAATTAATAAATAAAATAAAGCGTTTGCTGAAAAGGGCCGGAACTGCGAACGGTTTTTGTTGATATTTTTTTTCCTTCAATATTTTATCTCCAGAACGGGCTGAAAGGTTCTTATTTCATTTATTTGTTACTCATTTTGCTTTTTCTAATATTAATATATCATAAAGTTTGTTTCTTTGATTGAATCATAATATTATCATCTGTCAAAGTTTACTTTTTTTACCTTTGATTTATATTGGGGAAGGAAAATTAATTAAATTTTATTTTTTTGTTTGTTTTAAAAGAAAAGGAACTTTCACATTCACTTTCTATATATTTGATTTAAATTATAAAACTAAATAGCATAGACTAAATATAAAAACTTAATAAAAATGGGTATGAGTTCAGAGATAGCTGGAGCAATAGAAGAAGATGAATCTATGTTTGATCAACACTTCTCTGCCGGAGAAGATTTAACAGGTTCGTTTGCTAATTCTCCAAAACCCATTAATAATATAGATTTGACATTATCTCAGAGGATGTTAAGTGCATGTACTGGCTCATTATTAACTTCATTGGTAGTTACACCTTTCGACGTTGTAAGAATTAGATTACAGCAACAAGAAATTTTATATCCATCACAAGCTGAATCAACATGTTGTAAAAAGGTTTTCTGGGAACAGTCATCAACAAATAATATAAATAATATGATTATTAATAATAAAAAATTTTGTCAATCAAATTCCTGCTCTAATGAAAGCATAAAATTCAATGGTACATTCCAAGGATTGCATAGAATTGCAACAAAGGAAGGTGTTTCAACATTATATCGTGGTTTAGGGCTGACCTTAGTAATGGCAATTCCTTCAAATGTTGTTTATTTCTCCGGGTATGAATTTTTAAGGGATTCATCACCATTGAAACAAACATATCCATTACTGAATCCATTATTGTGCGGTGCTATTGCACGTGTCTTGGCCGCAACATCAGTTGCACCACTAGAATTAATTAAAACTAGAATTCAAGCTGTCCCTACAAGTAGTAATGCAACATCATCTTCAATTTTTCAAATGGTGATACGTAATTCTTTACAAGAAATTAAAAATAAAGGTTTCCAATCAATCTTTAAAGGTTTAGGGCTAACTTTATGGAGAGATGTTCCATTTAGTGGGATATATTGGTCAACTTATGAATATATTACACATATATTGAAAACACGTACAATTATAGATGATTCAAACTTACATTTAAGTTCAGATGCTGCATTATTTTTAAGATCTTTTATAGGTGGATCATTAGCAGGTGTAACTGCTGCTATTTTTACTAATCCTTTTGATGTTGGTAAAACTAGAATGCAAGTTTCATTTGATGATGATCAACCAAATTTGAAAAACTCATTGGTTAAAGATACTAAGAAGAGCAAAGATTCAATTTTTAAATATATTGCACAAATTTATAAAAATGAAGGGTTTGCAGCTTTATATGTAGGTCTTTTACCTCGTTGTATGAAAATAGCTCCTGCTTGTGCCATTATGATTTCAAGTTATGAAATGACAAAGAAGTTTTTTAAAGATAAATCAATTTGATTGAATTATTTGCAATATAATAGGTAAATAAATTTACAGAATAATTACAATATATTACTTATACATACATATCCATCATTTTCATACAATGATTTTATTATTTAGATTTTCTAAATTTTTACTAAGCATAGTCAATAATATTCTTCAATCCTTGTTTTTAATTTATCAAGTTTTGTTTCTTGTATATAGCTCTACGTTAACTTTGTACAATTTCAATTTATTCAACATATTATACATATCAAGCCAAATATATTATCATATTAATAATATATTAGTCCTTTTGATATTTTATATAAACAAAATATATAATTGCATTAATATAGAAACACAGGAAAAACATTTTTTAGTAGCAAGATTAATTCTAAGATTTCCACATATCAGTAACTGAATTATCATTATTTATAGGTCCTACATATTTAATTTTTGAATCTTTTTGAGTCCTTTCATTTACAAAAGTCGAATAATTTTCTGTTGAATCGAAATTATTAGTATCATTTGGTATTTCCCTTTGAACTAAATTGGTCCTTTCATAATTATTATTGTGACTATTTTTCCTATTAGTATTGTGAAAATCCTTTTCGGGGACCTTTTTAATGTTAAGCATCGTCGTTTCCTTGAAAAATGGACTTTTATACATATTTGTGCCATTCTTATTTTCTGGAGAATAACCATATATGTTATCATAGTATAATTCACCATTAATATTTTCAATATTTTCTTCTGGTCCTGATTCAAATTCAGAAAGTTCGTCTGAATTACCAGAATTACCATTTTGTTGATTTTTTTCAACGGATTTTGAAGGTTCTTCTGAGTCATTTCCGTGGTTTGGTCTTTGAACTAACATAATTTCGAATGTATTATCTGGGGTTGATTCTTTAACATTATTGACACTTAAATCTGATATATTATGATAAAAATCATTCATGAAGTTTTTATGATGAATGGTATTGTTAAACGATTTAATATCTAGGGCAGTTTTATCACATAAGTTATTAAGTTTTTCACCTATACTTTGGAAAGCAGCACAATAACCAAACAAAGCAGGTCTTACACTTCTGTGAACATTTGTTTCATAAAGCATTTGAGAAGTGGAAACTGCGGAATATGACTGTATAACTTTATCTTCGAATTTATTTAATGCTAATAAATCCAAATTTTTTCTTTTAAATTCATCTCTTTCTTTTTTACATTTAAGATATTTGGTCATCAGTGTATTTCTTGTAGTTTCAACATCAGTCAAACTTGATAATGATGTTGTTATAAATTCTAATTTTTCTGTGATAGATTTGTTAAATTCAGATTGTATTTTCATAAACTTTTCAACTTCTGTTGCAAAAATAGCAATATCATCCGATTCAAAAGTATTTATCCATTCTGCAAAAGTTTTTTCAACGTCAAATATTTTTTGGTTAAGGGATTTCATATGTTTTACTAATTTTTGAAATTCGTATTTGGTTTTAGTTACACTTCCCTGTTGAACACCAACTGCACCTAATTTTTCTAATTGTGGTCTATATTTTATAATTACTGTTGAAGAATTTGAATCCATTTTTTTCTCTAAAGCTTTTAAAGCGTAATGGGCATTATTTAAGTTTGGCAATAATATACCATCTTGAGGAGGATCATCTTTATTTACAGGGCTTACATTTAAAGAATTACTATCGCATGACAGGACAAAAGCCTGGAGACAGTGCCTTTTAGATGACATTTAACGGTATTCAGTTATCTTACATAAGAATGAAAAGGTTTCAAGTAAAATAAAGTATAGAAGAAACGTTAATATCTTATATATAAATTGCAAAAGATTTTATAAACATCAAAAAAGAAAGCTCAATTTTTTGAGTGTTGTAATTTTATTAATTACCTAACTATTTCCCTTTGTTTTGTTGCCCCGTCGTTAAGAATAATAAGTAGTAAATGTCCGTTTTGGGAAAGTATGCGGATTTGAAAAATCATGAAACTATTTTCCCAGCTTGGAACAAATTTTAATGTTAATTGAAAATATAAAGTAGGTTGGTTACCGTTATTTTGTATTTCTTTTGCAGATTTACTTGAATCATATAACTTCACATCAGCATCAAAGTGAAGAATATAAGAATCAAAACATTTAAAAGAATGGTGCATTCTTATTTTGAACAGCAATGCAACTTTAAGGTTGATTATGCACCAGCAACAATTAAAAAATGGAAATCTACTAGAACAAATTTACAAGTTACATTAATAGATCAAGCATCACCTATGGTTAATGGTTATTTTGCAGTAGCAACAGAAATTTTAAATGATAGTGGTTGTCCACATACTCTTGAACATTTAATTTTTATGGGTTCAAAAAAATATCCATATAAAGGTTTATTAGATATTCTAGGTAATTTAGCATTTAGTTCAACAAATGCATGGACTGCAACTGATCAAACAGTATATACTCTTACTACTGCTGGATGGGAAGGATTTAAAATGCTTTTACCTGTTTATTTAGATCATTTATTTAATCCAACAATTACAGATTCAGCATGTTATACCGAAGTTTATCATGTTGATGGAGAAGGTAAAGAAAAAGGTGTTGTTTATTCAGAAATGCAAGGAATTGAAAATCAATCATGGTTTATTCAAAATTTAGAGTCACAAAGACTTATGTATAAAAATTCAGGTTATAAATCTGAAACTGGTGGTTTAACAAAAAATTTACGTACATTAAGTGCAGATACGATTAGAAAATATCATTCTGATAATTATAGACCTGATAATCTTTGTGTTATTGTTACTGGTTCTGTTGATGAAGAAGAATTGTTGAAACTTATGATTGAATTTGATTCAGAATTACCTGATGCTCCAAAAATTCCAAATAAAAGGCCATTTGTTGATACTCCACAAGATCTTCCATTAACAAAATCTATTGTTCAAAATGTTTCATTCCCAGATAAAGATGAATCTTCTGGTAATATAATGATTTCTTGGATTGGAGCTGATTCTAGAAATACCGTTTTAGATCAAGCAATTGATATTTTAGGAAAATATTTAACTTCATCATCTGTTTCATTATTTAATCAAGAATTTATTGAAATTGATGATCCATGGGCAACAGATACTGGATTTTATACAGAGAGTTATATCCGTACAGCAATGACTATTAATTTTGATAATGTTCCAACTGAAAAATTATCATCTTTTCCTGAAAGAATATTCTTATTAATGAAAAATCATTGTAACGAGAATACTTTAGATATAGTTAGATTGAGAGATTTAGTTGAACAAACCATGTGGAAGTTTGTTCATAAAGCTGAAAAAAGTTCCGAAACCATTTCTTATATTGCAATTTATGAATTCGAATATGGTAAGGATAGTGGAAAAGATTTAATTGAATATTGTAAAACATTAGATGAATTTAAGGAATTATTATCATGGGATATATCAAAATGGGTTGAGGTTTTCAAAAAATATTTTGTTGATAATCATTCTGTTACTATTATTGCCTCACCATCTGAGGAATTATATAAAAAAATTAAATTAGAGAACAAAGAAATGTTGGAGGCTAGAAAGAAAAAATTGGGTCCTGAAGGTTTGAAAAAACTTGAAGAAAAATTAGAAAAAGCACAACTTATCAATAATAAAGAAATTCCAAAAGAGATTTTAGATAGCTTTGGTAAACCTGATCCATCTAGTATCAACTTTATAAAAACAGAATCAATTGCAGCTGGAAGTAATAAAGATATTACTAATAAGAAATCTACTGCCGTTGAAAAGGTTGAAAAGGATGTTCCAACAGATTTCCCGTTATATATCCATTTTGAAAACTATGAATCTAATTTTGTTACTATTAATTTATTATTTTCATCATTTGAATTAGATATTAAAAGTTTATCGTTAATCAAAGTATTTGAAACTTTAACCACATTGCCTATTGAAAATGAAGATGGTAAAATTATTCCTTATGAAGAGGTTGTTAAGCAAATTAAAAGGGATACAATTCAATATTATTTTGGTAATTCATTTGAAGGAAGTTTCAATGAATTTATGTCTCTTTCTATGGTTGTTAAGGCTGCTAATTATGAAAAGGCAATTGAATGGTATGTAAAATTACTTTTTAAGACAAAGTTTACAAAGGAAAGGGTTGTTGTTGCATTAAATAAATTAATCAAGTCTCTGCCTGAACTAAAAAGATCAGGTAATTATATGTTAAGATACTTATATAATAAACATTCTTATACAGATAGATCAATCTTGAAATCGAGTGAAATTATCGACAATGAAGAATATTTAAAAGATATTATAAATCAAATTGAAAATGGAAAATTTGAAGATATTGAAAAACAACTCAATGAAATCAGAAATAAATTATTTACTTTGGCAAATACAAGAGTTTTAGTATTTGGTGATGTAAACAAAGTTTCTAATCCTGTTTCTTCATGGGAAAAGTTAATAGAATCTTTTCCTTCTAAGAAAGAGGCGTCATTGGTTGATGTTCCGGTTCCAGAAAAAGTACTTTCTAAATTAGGTTTTAATAAAACTGAAAAATGTTTTATTATAACAACTCCTGGATCAGATTCAAGTTATATGAATTTAATAACTAAAACACCTATTTCAGATTATACATCAGATGATTCTTTTAAGATTTTACTTGGAGCCGAATATTTACAAGCTGTTGAAGGTCCATTTTGGAGGGGTATTAGAGGTGCTGGTTTAGCTTATGGTGCAAATTGTTATAAAAATGTACCAATTGGTGAATTATGTTATAGTATTTACAGAGGTGCAGATATTGAAAAATCATATGAAGTTGCTAAAAAGATCGTTTTAGGTTTTGCTAGTGGTGAAACTCCAATTGATGAAAATTTACTTCAAGGTGCAGTAAGTTCTGTTGTAAATAAATTGACAGAGAAGCAATCCAACTATTCAGAGGCAGCAATTGCACAATTTTTTGATAATGTTTTAGTTAAAAGAGGACCAAATTATAATGAAAAATTAATGAAAGCTCTTTCTTTAATTACGAAAGAGGATTTAATTGATATTTTTAATAAATATTTTGTGAAATTATTTGATGCTAAGCATAGTATGTGTTTTATTTGTTGTAATCCTGCCAAAGCTGGAGGAATTGAAAAGTTTTTCAAAGAAGAGAACTATGATTTAGAAGTTGAGCATGTTTCTGTTGAAGCTGGATCAGATGGTCTTGGTAGTGACGATGAGAGTGGGGATGACAATAGTGAAGATAGTTATGATAGTGATGAAGAAGATGACGAAAGTGATGAAAGTGATGAAAGTGATGATGATGATGAGGATGAGGATGAGGAGGAAGGAGAAGAAGAAGAAGAAGAAGAAGAAAAGCATTAAAAGTTACATTAGTTCATAAAATTTCTACATATTTTTCTAGATTTAAAGGATAAATAATATAAAAATAAATAATAAATAAATTGTTTTTGTATAAAATAAGATTTTGCAAAGAAAGGATTCAATATATTATTTTTTCTTTTCAGAAATTGTTTGATCAACGTTAAGACCTGTATATTCACCGATTGTTTTCTTTGCAGTTTCAAACCAACTTGAAATTTCCTTTGAACCATTATCTGTAGTTTCTGCTGTTTTTTTTACAAGATCTTCAGCTTGATTAATTAATTCTGTTTGTTTTGAATAAAAATCTGGTAATTTTTCCTTTTCTGCATTATCAAGATATCCGAAAACGTTATTATAAGTAATTGGGAAGAATAATTTAAATGAGATTAAACCACAAGCAACAGGTGCAATTAATTTTAAAAGGATATTTCTTCTTCTAGTAAGTACTGAACCAAATAAAGCACCTGTTAAAACATATAAAGCATTTGGGAAAAATTCTTCTCTTCTATCATGTAATGAACTTGCAGTTGATAGTACTTCTCTTTCAACATCATAATATTTTTTTGATTTATCAATATAAATTTGCTTTGAAAGGTCAAGATATTTGAAAAGTTCTTCTCTTGCAACTTTAAGTTTTGATTCTAAAAGTGATTCAACACATTGTTCATCTTGTACTAATTTTGGTACTTGTGGTTCAGTTGGTGTACCTGTGGCTGGAGTTACTTCTGTATCTCTGGCATAAAATGATCTTTTACTATCTTCACATTTTATAATGTGAAATTTATATGAAATAAATGCCATTGATGATGATGAGATTGCAAATCCTGCCTAGAATATGGATAATGAAAATGATGATGATGGTAAGTTAGTATATAAGTATAATAATGGGTTTTATTAAGATTTGAAAAATAGAAGCCAAAATTCTAGTAAAAAATTGTGGTTAATACTTACTTTTGTTAAATTGGAAATCATGTTTTGATCTTGTCTCTATAAATCTATTTCTATTAAAGGGTCTACTCTTGTCAATTGAATGAATAATGGAAAGAAAGCCAAGGTATTGTTGAAATCAATAAATCCCAATTTGATTTTACTACTGCTCTACAAATTCTATACCATACTATTATATTATATTATATTATATTATATTATAATGATGAAAAGCGGGTGCACAGAAGTCAACGTGTTTTTTAAAAATGTAAAGCGGCTGTGTTTTCGACGCGTCGATGTGGCGGAATAAAATAAATTAAAAGCTTATCGCTATTTCTTCTTTCTGAATCTTTGTGGGATCTCACTAAAATTGCTAGACAATAAATAATTAATAAATATAATTAATATTTATTTCAATTTGACAGGTAGATGATAACATGATTCTGCTTTTTTTTTTTTCAATTACAGATTTTTCAACAGTAGGTTTAAACGGACAGGGTATACAATGGGATTTTTCCATCATTTAAAAGATAAATTATCGGACAATGGATCTGTTACACAAAGTTCACCAGCAGCACCATTAGGTGGACCACCAACTGAAAGATCAATTTATCAATCAAGACAAAATTTTGGCGTTAATTTTGGCTCATTATTTGTATTAGAGAAATATATATTTGATGAAATGTATATAGATGGAGCTAATTTTGAATTAGATGCAATTAAAAATTATGTTAATAAATTTGGAATTGATAATACAAGGGCTAAATTAGAACAACATTGGTTAAATTATTGTAATGATAATGATTGGGCTTGGTTGAAAAATCATGGTATTCAATCAATTAGAATTCCAATTGGTTATTGGGCAATTGCAGATGGTTTTTTTACCTCTGGTACAAGTTTTGAAAAAATTTCACCAGTTTATTCAAATGCATGGAAAATTTTTAAACAATATTATATTGAAAAGGCAAAACAATATCAAATTTCAATTTTAGTTGATTTACATGCTTTACCAAAGGGTGCAAATACAGGTGATCATAGTGGAGAATATTTTAAAGAAGCAGGATTTTGGAATGATAATAATTCAATTAATCGTGCTGTTGATATATGTTCATTTATTGCTAAAGATTTAAAACAATATGATAATATATCAGGTTTTCAAATTGTTAATGAATCAGTTTTTAGTAATGAACCAAAGGGTCAAGAACATTATTATACAAAGGCAATTAATGCAATTAGAAAAGAAAATTTAGATATACCAATTATTATTAGTGATGGTTGGTGGGCTGATCAATGGGTTAAATTTTTAAATAAAATATCAAATAATAATTTAGGATGTTTAGGTGTTGTAATTGATGATCATGTTTATAGATGTTTTAGTGATGATGATAAAAATAAAAATGTTGATCAAATTATTAATAATTTAGAATCTTCAGTTTTAACAGGTTTATCATCAGAAGCAGATTTTATTATTGGTGAATATTCTTGTGTTTTAGATTCTAAAACTTGGGATAAATCAAAAATTGTTAATAGAGATGATAAAGTTAGAGAATTCGGTAATAAAGAAATTCAAATTTTCAAACAAAGAGCAAATACTGGTAGTTATTTTTGGACTTTTAAATTTCAACATGGTGATGGTGGTGAATGGGGTTTAATTCCAATGGTTAATAAAGCTGCAATTCCACCAAGAAATACAAGAGCTAATCTACCATCCGAAGACATATTTAATAGAATATATAATGAAAATTTTCAAAATCATATGAATTATTGGAAAAGTCAAAATCCAAATGAAAAATATGAAGGTTGGAGATATCAAGAAGGTTTTATTACAGGTTGGAATGATGCTTTAAATTTTGCTAAATTTGATAATTCAAGAATTGGTAGAATTACAGCATGGAAATTTGCAAGAAGGTCAGAACATATAAGAGCAAGAGGCAATAGTAAATTCCTATGGCAATGGGATGCAGGTTTTCAAGAAGCAATTTCAAGATTTAACTCATGTTGTTAATGTTGATAGTTTACATTAATAAATTTATATGATTTATATTTTTTTTTTTTTCAATTTAATACCAAAATAATTTGCACAATATAGATTCGATGTCTTTGTTGAAAATACCAAGAGTTAGTATTCTTTATTATGGTAATCAAGATCTTATGATAAAGAAACGCTCAATGAGAAAAAGATTAATTTAATTTTCATGAATTTGAAAGCTCTATAAGAAGAGCTTATTTTATCTCACTATAAAAATCACTCTTAGCAGATGGGTTTTGTTATATAGGCGCACAAAATATCAGTACCAATTACTAATTATTACTGAATGTAAGTAAATTCGCTATAAAGTCTTATTCTTAATTATATATATATATATATATATTATAAAAGAGTATAAAAGATAAACCAATACCCATAAATAAAAACAAGTTTATTTATGTTGATAATATTTCATCTCACTACATAAACTTATCCCTCTCACTAAACATGTAATCAATCTCCTAAATTATTCCTTTAAGGTGCTAATTATACGAGTGCACATTAACAATATCCTTAATTGGTTTCTGTTTCAAAGAATGTTTATGATATGTGATTTTATATTGGAAATTTTATTTGTTGTTTGACTATTTGATTTGAGCCTTATTAAGTAAGATTTGTTATGATGCTTACAGCATGATAGGGTTGTTGTATAGTTACGTGAATTATAATCCCGTTGAAATTGTGAAGCCTATGTGTGAATTGAAATATCAATTCTGTTTTTGATTTGTTTCCAAATATTTTTTTTTGTGTGTATTTTCAAATACATTTTTTTTTTTTTTTTTCAGTTAAGCATTAGATTACTTTTCACAGGAAGTTTCTCTGTAGGATACAATTCACCATAGGTCAAGATCATCTTACCTTGAAGATTGATACCTTGCTTGACATAAAAATCTTTAAATCTCTTCAACAATTTCATCCATCTAGTATGAGTAATACCAGATCCTTTGAAATTGTCTCTAATGCAAAAAAGTCTACTTTCAAAAAAATGTGTATCTTTACATAATCCTACTGGACCCATTGATACCACCCAAGTAGCTTGCAACACTAGAAGATTAAGATCAATAACATCTCCAACATTGATCTCACCAAAAATCTTCTCTAAATCTTCATTAATTTTATCAATGACCTTTCAAAGTATCATAATTGATAACTTGATTAGTGTATTATTAACTGAAGTACTTTCTGAAGTCTCGTTTGACATTTAATTAGTTTAGTGTATAATATAATTTCTTTCTGTATACAATTTACTAAACGTCTCACGCTTCAATATATTGTCCTATTAAATAATATCTTGTAATTCCTTACACAGTATATTATTTATGTATTATAATTAATATTTAACAAATAACTCAATTTAATATTAATCACTTAAATAATAATTTGAACTATATTTTATTATTCTTATTAGTTTCGTTGTTATATTTTATATATATTGTTATAAAGATTAAGTATATCAAGTTTTACTATAACAAATTCCTTTTGTTTATTATAATTAATCCTCAATTCTCGAAGATTATTAATATTACTAAATTCTAAATTTATTAATATTAAAACTTCCTTAAACTGGAATTTGGTAATAAAACAGAAATATCATAATAATAGAATGTTTTTGATATGTGACTTAAATTTCATTTCAATGTATTTTTTTTTTTTAATGCTATAAATGGTAAATTGATCTGGTTGATTCATGTAACTTATGATAAATTGTTTTCTGGAAACACAAGTATAATAATTAAAATATTACGTAATTTAACAATCATTTTACATTTTTTTAGTTATTTTGAAGAAATATTTAATTTTAAATAAATTTCTTATAAATAGAAAATTTAAAAAATAAATTTGAAAACATTTAAAAAACATCACGTGATATAGCACTGGTGTATATGTCTGTAAGATATAATTTTTGCAGTTTGTGGGTTTGGCCGAGTGGTCTAAGGCGTCACGTTTAGGCCGTGATATCGTAAGATGCAAGAGTTCGAACCTCTTAGCCCACAGATATTTTTATTTATCATAAAACAATTTATTTACTTTGTCAAAAAAGAAAAAAAAAATAGATTTAAGGTCGATTAATTAATGTTCCAGTCATTTTTTTAATAATAAAATCGTGAGTTTAAATTATAAAATTATTATAAACAGAAATATTTCTTTTTTTCTATAAAAAATATCAATTTTCAATGTTAAAAATTGGAAATTTCAATTTCGTTTCATGAATAAAGGCCGTCCAATTAGCTACTTGGTTAGCAGTTAAAACAATTTTATTGCTTTCTATTAATATATTTGTTTTCTTTAAAAATCTAATAATCATTTTTATTAAATTATTTTGCTTTTCAATATCTTGTTTTACTGCATTATCTGCAATTTTTTTATTAATTGCTTTTCGACATCTAATTATAAAATTATCAAAAATATCAATTTCACCAATATCTTGAGTAAAAATAGTTGGATCCCTTTCAAATAATTTTAAGGTAATAAGTAAGCAAATTGAAGCTATTGATTGATCATCCTTAATACCAGTATCAAAGAATTTGTTAAAATAAACTGCCCATTTTATATTGCACAATGATACAAGATTTTTATTATCTTCTAATGTTTTAAAAAGATAGTAAATGCAATCATAAATTTGCTTACGATAATTCAATCCATCATCAATTTTATGTTTATACGGTCCAATGAATTGGGTATGAATATAATCTTTATTGGCCTTTATTTCACTTTCAATTATATTTGGTAAAATCTTACTTATCAAAGAAATTGCAACATTTGGCTTTTTACTCAAAATCAAATTAAGATTATAAATTCCAATTTCTTTAAATAAAAGATTATTATTAAAAATATAATTATTTGTGGTAACCTCTGCATATTTAACTAATAATTGAAGATTTGTATCAGCTAAAAATGTATCATTAATAAATGTATATTTTGAAGTATTTCCAATTGTTATTAATAAATTTAACATTGAAGAATCACAGTTTGAAAAAATTAACAGTAAAGACTCGATTAAATCATATTTAATTATCAATTTACCAATACATTTGGATGCGTCTTCATATTCTTTATTTTCATTAATATTAATATTTAAATTCTTTTGAATTTCAATTATTAAAGTAAGAATTTCACCTGCTTTTTCAATGTCAAGTTCAATGTTATCTAAAATAATTGATAAACATTTAAAAGATGGCTCCAAAAATATAGTTCGTTTGATATAATCTAAAAATTCATGTAAATATTTATTTGGGTATTTTGAAACAATTGTTGATACCGCTTTAACTGCCATATTTGCAATATTATGTTTATTCGAGGAAAATTGCACTAAAAATGGTTCTAATCCAATATTTAAATCAATCGATTTGGATACTTGATTTAAAAATATTAACGAGAAGTAAATATCTGTGTTATTATTCAAGTTTTCAATTATATTTTCTATTGAATTATCATTTCTTGAAACAACTGCTAAAACAGCCAACATTTTTGAAATTTTTAAATCTGAAATATTACCAAATTGTTGTATTAAATTTGATAAATTATCACTTGACGATTGATTTAATAATTCCGTCATTAAGGCTGGTAATATATCATCAAATTTATCGTAAGAACATAAATCAACGATTATGGAAATTATTTGAGCTAAATCATCATTTTTAACATCAACAATTTTCAAAATATGTGTTAAAATTATACCAATATCATTACAATTGGAAGAGTTAAACATTTTTTTTGAATGAACTTGATCCAATGACTTAAGTATATTCTCACCATCTGTTGGATCTAATAAATTTGCATTGGAAAAAGTTTTAATAACTTTGAAAGATGAATTATTTAATTCAGATAAATTTAAATATTCTAGTACATAGCTCAAAATTAATTTAATCCAATTTGAATTAACTGACTGGATTACATTACCGGACTGAATAATTTTTGAAATTGCATTTAAACTGTTAAATGCTAAAACCTCAGTTGAAATAATTTCAACAAAAATATTTAAAATTTGAGTTATTTTATTGTCATCCATCGATACATTACAGGTCAATAAAACAATTGTGTTTAATGATTGTAATCTTATTTCTGTTGAAAAATTTTTATTTATGATTTTATTGCATAATAAATCAACAAAAGGATCTGTTAATTTTAGAGTAATTTCATTATTTGAAATAGTATTTCCATCATTAAAGATTTTATTTATCAACTTTAAACCATTTGTAATTAATCTATGATTTGAATCATTTGATAAACAGTATTTTAAATAATCAATCAAGTAATTTGAACTTTTATCTAAATTTTCAATTGATTCAACTGATAAAGCTGAATTATAAAGCATATAGGAATCAGGAATTAATAATTGAGTCTTCCACAATTGATTTAATAAATTTATAGAAGATTGAATAAAATTTCCTTCAACACAATTTAATGCGTCAATAAATTTTGAAAACAGTTTTAGTAATAAATTAACCTTTTCATTTGCAATAAAATGAAAGATCTTAATAAACTCTAGCATTGAATTACATATTTTTGAATCTTGATTGACTAAAATACTATGCGGATCATCATCAATTTGCATACTTACATCACTGTATCTTCTACCTGAAGTTGTTTCAGCCATTAATTTAGAGGATAATAAATTGTAATAAATACCATCTTGAGAGCTTGATTCAAATATGAAGGTTAGAGTTTCAATTAGTTTAATTAGAACATCTTTATTTTTTTCGATTAATAATCTATCAATCAAAGAATTGAAGTTATATTTGTAAATAAGTGGTAGTTTAATTGGAAAGTTTTTAATAATTGTTATTAATAAAACTAAAGATTCGGACCTTAATTTCCAAGAACAATCACCATCTTCATTATCATCATCATCATCATCATCATCCACTTCATAATCCTCATAGCTATCATTATCGTCATCATCATTATCATCACCATCCTCAAAATTATTATTATCATCATCATCATCATCATCGTTATTATTGCCACTATTATTATTATTATAAGGGTCGTAAGATAAAAATAATTGACAAATATTTAGAGTATCAGAAATCAAAATTTCAACGTTTTCACCTTTACAGTTATTGTATAATTTACTCAGTGTTAATAAGGAATTTAATCTTAAATTATTTAACTTTTGTTGGAATTCATAATCATCATCAATTTTATTTAAATCTTCTAAATTTAAAAATTCAACTAGATAATTCCAAATCAATGATAAATGATTATAAACTAAATTTGGATTTCCATTTAATAATGACTGAAAAATTGATAATAGAGTAATCTTATCATCAACTGATAATTTTGTTTTAAATTTGAAATAATTAACTAAATTATTTAGATAATTCAAAAAAGTTGAATCATCACTAATATTTTTAACTAATGAACTACAAGCTAAAATTGATTTTTTAGAAATAATTGTATCTGCATTGAAACAAGAATCTATTAAATAATTTAAAATATTTAGAATTTGTTCATTTGACATAAAATTTCCAATATAAGTTGCTAAATCATTTAAAATTTCAATGTAATCAATCTCAGTCTTGAATATTTTTTTATCAATTAAAATTTCAGGTAGTAAGATTTCCAAGATATTTGTATAAAGTTCATTAATTGGTGGCAAATTTTTCAATATGTTATGTAACGCCATTGTATAAATTGTTGAAGTAATTGAGATTTTCTTTGGCTTTTTTTTAATTAAATCTTGAATAACTGGTAATATTTGTGCACCTAATCTAAATGGTAATGATTCAAAGCATTTTAATGATTGATTACGTACTTCTGAGAATTCATCATCTAAACATTTAATAAGAATTTCAGAATATGTAATCAATTGATTATTATTAATATTGATTGATGTATTTATCATTTCCTTTTCGAGATCATTTAATGCCATAAATCTGAGATCAGGATCTGTATCCTTTGTCATTATTAGCAAATCAGGTATATATTTTCTATGTGATGTCATTATTTGATGTTAAAGCCAACAATACTATGTGTTGAATCCTTTTGATTTATTCAGAAAGAAGACAATATGATAAGATGAAGATAAAGTAATTAAAATGAGCCTACTAATTTACAAGATACTGGACAAATATTTGAATATTGACATAATTTTATTTACTTGAGCGAATTTTTATAGAAACATGTTTTTTAATGATACCAAATTGTTTATATTTATGCTTATATTTTACATGTTTTAAATTTTATTAATTACTTATTTGATTTTTTAATTATTTATGTATTATAAATCGTAATTATAAAAACATAACAAGAAAATAGCGATAAAAAAAAAGTTTCATCAATATTGGTCTAAGCTAGAAATAAATAAAGTTAATTAAAAAAAAAAAAGAGTTTATTAATGTTTTCAAAAAAAGGATATAATTATTATTATTAAATTTATTAGGAATGATGAAATAGCATAAGATATAATTTTAAGTAAGACGTATCAATTGAAAATAAAAAAAAGGACAATGTATTTGTAAATGTATAATGTGTATATGTATGAATAAAAGTGTGGATAATGTATTGAATTAAAAAGATAATAGCGAGAAGCAAAAATAAGTTAAATTAGTAAAGTAAAGTGAAATGAAGTGAAATGAAGAAAAGAGTATATTAGGTGAATTAATGTAAAGTAAAGATAGATTATAAGTCATTTGAAAGCAAAGATTCAAGAAGTTGTTCATCATATTGATTGATTGGATCTTTCATTGAAATACTATTTATGTTTTCATTATTTTTATCTGATATAAACATTGAACTTGTTGTTGGTATTGTACCTATTAATGACGTATCTAAATTTGAATCTAATTGACCCATATTTTCAATATAATCATCATTATTGAAATTATTTAGATTATTGTAGGGATCCGATGTAAAATTTTGAGATTGAAGTTGAGGTTGCTGAGATTGAAGTTGAGATTGGAGCTGAGGTTGTTGTTGTGGATTTGAGAAAGATGCACGCTTTGCAGTTAATACTGATTGTGCATCAGTATAAGTTTTAGTTTGATAAATATCGCTCATTAGAGTTGTATTAGTTTTAGAATTTGAAAGTTGAGGACCTGTGAATGCTTTAATCGAATCTGATGATTCTGCTGTTAATAATTTTGGACGTTCAGCAATTGAAACAGGAGAACCAGTTGAAGATGAAGATACTGTATGAGATGAAGATACAGATAAGAAAGAGCTTGAACGATGAGGTTGAGGGGATGGATAAGGTTGAAAATGAGATTGATGAGAATGACCATGTGAACCACCATGATGATGATGTTGATAATGAGAATGAGAATGAGAATTATTTGAAAGGTTTGAATGAATTGAATGGATTGAATGGATTGAATGGATTGAATGATTTGAGTGAATTGAATGGAAAGAAGAGAGTGAATTATTTGAATTAATTGAAGAGCCTGTCATATCATTATATAATTGTGGAGTAAATGAATTATTTGATACATTAGAAGCTTGATTAATTGCAGCTTGTTGAAGTAAATTTTGTTGAGCATTATGATATAAATTATTATTTGAGTTTGAGTGTTTTATACTTGATTTATTATTATTATTAATATTATTATTATTATTATTATTATTATTATTTTGAGAATAACTTGGACCAATTAAAGGGAAGAGAGGGAATAAAGAATCTGGTTCATTATGATGAGAATCACAAATATTTAAATTTGAATTATTTTGATTATTCTGATAAACTTTATGAGATTGTACATTATCTTCGAAAATATCTAATAAACCATTACCAGGAGTTGGGGGTAAAACATCATATAAACCTGAGATTTTATTATTGTTATTTGAATTATTATTTAAATTATTATTTGCATAATTAATTTTAAAATCATTATTAAAAGCATTTAAGTTAGATGAATTATTATTAATATTATTTGATGTATTTGATAAAGAATTAGGAGATTTATTAATGATACAGTTATTATTATTATTATTAGCAGCAGAGTTATTCAAATTTAGTAAATTCAAATCATTATTTGAAATTTGACCTGGACTTATACTATTATTTGGACTTGAAATTGTTGGATCAACTGGGGAGGAATCTGAAAAAGTACTTAAAAAATTATTAAAATGCACATTCATCTTATTTAATGGTTTAATATATTCATCAACTGGTATTGATATTTCTCCCATACCTTTTTGTGATTGATTTGATTGATGTAAATCAGTTGAATGATGATGAGCATGATTAATTTGATTATTATTATTAGTATTATTATTGAACAATTCTTGTTGTTGATTATGAATTGATTTATTATTTGAAGATGATCTAAAATTTTGTAATGGATCTAAACCTATTTGTCTTGTGAATTTATTATTGAATCTATTATTATTATTATTATTATTATTATTATTATTATTATTATTATTATTATTATTATTATTATTATTATTATTATTATTATTATTATTAAAGGAATTATCAGAAATTAAAGAAGCCAAACTTTCTGAATTACCCATTGGAGGAGAAGACATATCCCATGATTGTAAGATATTACTGATGCTATCTCTATCTTTATCTTTATCTCTATCATTATAATTATTATGGTTATTATTATTATTATTCATTAATTGAGATGAAGGACTCATTAAACTTGAGATTGAATTATCAGTTTGTAAATCTAAATTATTTTGAGTTAAATTTGGAATATTTTGCAAATCTATATTAATTTCTAAAGGTTGGTTATTAATATTATTATTGATATTGTTATTATTGTTATTATTGACATTATTATTATTATTATTATTAATACTAAGATTTGAAATTGGAGATTTATTATCATCAGAGAATAATAAATCGAAATCTTTATCAATTTTTTCTTTATCAGATTTTTCTCTTTCTCTTTCCTTTTCTTTCTCTTTATCTTTCTTTTTATTTTTACCTTTTGATTTTGTACAACATGTACATTCACCAGCAGTAAAACAAGGACAATTTTTATCATGAACTAATTTTGAATTTGATTTCTTTGAACAATTACAACTAACATGAGAATTTCTGATTCTTCTTTGTTCTTTACAAAATGGACATTGAGTTGAAGGTCTACCCTTTGGTTTAATCATCATTAAAGGTTGATCTGTATGAGTACAAGTTGTAACTCTATGGCCTCTAATACAACGTTCACAAGCATATTTAATGCCGTTAATTAAAACCATTATTATGAATTAAAGTAATTAAATTTGATTGATTGTATGAATATATTAATTAAATAAGATAAAAATGATTAATATCCAATATAATGGACATAATTATTTAAGAGAATGAATGTATAATTAAAGAATGAATAGAACTAAATAGAATAGAACTAAATAGAATTAAGTAAAATAAAATAAAATAAAATAAAATAAAGCCAGTATATATATATATATATATATATATATATAAGTTATATAATTTGAATCAAAAAAAGTCAAAAATTCATGAAAGTATGTTATTATTGTTATTATTATTGTTATTATTATTGTTATTAATTTTGCACACTGTAAAGAAAGGCGAAAACAGCTCGCCATTTGTGAAATATAAAAAACTGAAAAATTTGCCTCGATAATAATAATTTTACAGCCGTGTTTATTATTAAAATTAATTTATATCCAGCGGCGATCGTCCGTCCCGCCACAAAATGGGGAGGTCTCAAAAGAGGAGAGAAGAGAAGTATAATTTCTGTCTGTATACAATTTACTAAACGTTTCACGCTTCAATATATTGTCGTATTAAATAATATCTTGTAAGTCCTTACACAGTATATTATTTATTTATTATAAAGATTAAGTATAATCAAGTTTTACTATAACAAATTCCTATTGTTGATCATAATTAATCCTCAATTCTCGAAGATTATTAATTAATATTACTAAATAACTAAATTTATTAATGTTAAAACTTCCTTACACTGGAATTTGGTAATAATAAAACTCAGATATCATAGAAGAGGAGAGAAGAGGAGGCGCGGACACAGGACACAGTGCGCACGCACAGTCGATCGACCAGAAAGACAAACGGCTCTACAAACGGCTGACTAATAATGACTATAATTCTAATTAAAAATAGTCGTATTACGTAATAAATAACAATTAATTATTCCGAATTTAATCCAATTTCTTTCTTTCTTATCAATAAATAACAATATTATTATTAAATTAGCAATTTGATTTTACTGTGGATTATTTGCCTACAAATACTTATTTAACACGTTAATCAATTTAAATATCAATATAATATAATATAATATAATATAATATAATATAATATAATATAATATATATATATATATATATCTTTATATAATTACTATTTAACACATCTCTCTCCCTTCATATAGATTTGTTGTTATTTAAAATGACCCAACCAGATTATTCTGATAATCCATATATTTGGGCAACTTTGCTAACAAATAGTTCATATTTAGAAGGAGTTTTAACTTTAAATTATTCATTAATTAAAGTTAATTCAATTTATCCTTTAGTAGTTTTATATACTGATCAATTAGATTTAAATTCAATTGAAATTTTAATTAAAAATAAAATTAAAATTTTAAAAATTGAAAAATTATTACCAATTTTAAATAATGAAAATTTAAAATTTGAAGAAAGATTCTTCGATACTTGGTCAAAACTTTATATTTTTAAATTAATTCAATTTAAAAGAATTATTCAATTAGATTCTGATATGTTAATATTGAAAAATTTTGATGAATTAATGACTTTACCATTAAATAATTATAATTTCGCTTCAACTCATGCTTGTGTTTGTAATCCACTGAAAAAAATTCATTATCCATCAAATTGGTTACCTTCAAATTGTGTTTATAATCAATCTAATAATAAAAATAATGAATTTAATAATAATCATCAAATTTTAGGTCCAAGTTCAAAATTAGGTTTATCTCAATGTAATTCAGGTTTATTAATTGTTGAACCTTCATTAGATTCTTTTAATTTAATTTTAAATTCTTTAAATGATGAAAATAAAACTAAAAAATATTTATTCCCAGATCAAGATTTATTATCTGATGTATTTTTTCAAAATTGGTTATCAATATCTCATAATTATAATTGTTTAAAAACTTTTAAATTAATTCATCCTGAAATTTGGGATTTATCAAAAATTAAAATAATTCATTATATTTTATCACCAAAACCTTGGAATGTTGACCCTTTAACTTATAAAGATGATTCAAATACTTTCCATTTATGGTGGAATGAAAATAATGAACGTTTGAAATCTTCATCTACTTAATTATTATCCTTTACTATATTTGCCTTTCTTTCCTTATCCAGTTATTTTTATTTTATTTTATTTTATTTTATTTTATTTTATTTTATTTTATTTTACTTTTTATATTATCCTTTCAACTATTTACTAATCTTTTTAGACTATATAATATTATTTATATTGCTATATTTTCTACTTACTATATTTTACAAATTACTAATAATTTTGCTATCTTCTTTAATATTAATACCATTAATACCATTAATTGAAAATACACCCCCATTATGTTTCCCTACATTACTATATGTATTATTCCTTGATCTAATAACTTCAACAACATCATCTCCATTTAATTCAATAGCTTTCTTATCAACCTCTTTATCATCTATTTGATTAATTTTATTAAAATTAATTTCATTATTACTTAAATTATTAATTATTTTACTAATATCAACATTTTCACCTAAATCAATCTCATTAATATCTTTATTATCTAATTGATTCTCCTTTTCATTTATTAAATTATTATTATTATTATTATTATTATTATTATTATTATTATTCTCAACTACATTTGATAATGTCTTTTTATGTTGAAAATGTTGTTGTTGTGGTATAACTAAATTAGATTTATTTATATTTGGAATTATACCATTTAATGATAATGATGATGACCTACTCGGATTTCTTATATGATTAGAATTAGAATTAGAATTAGAATTAGAATTAAAATTAGAATTATTATTATTATTATTACTACTATTTCTATGACTAATTGGTAAATAACTCATATGATAACTATTTTCTTCAATCTCATTATTCGTTGATGGATTAAATTTATAATAAAAAAATTGATATGTAATTACAAAATTCAAACTCATTTGAAAAAATGCCGCAAAAACAAAAATAAATCCAACATTATCAGTACCATAAAATAAATAACTAATTTTAGTTACATCTCCTCCAAGCCATGATAAAAGTAAAATTATTTTAAAATTGTCAACATGTTTTAGCCTTTGAAATAATAAAATTTGTGGTAATGGTAATGATGATTCAACCATAAATGAAATTGATCCAAATATAATTCCAATATATTCACTTTTATTGAAAATTATTTGAACTACTATTAAAAATATTATAAATCCTATTAAAAATTTCCAATAATTAATAGGTTTCCTCCATTGCCAATAATTAAATGGTCTAATATAATGATAATCAAATAATCTCAATATATTTTTGAATAATTCAATTAAAATTTCAATTATTAAATAAATCTTATTTTCAACTACTTTTAAAATTAATTTAATCACTTTAATTATTAAGTTTGTTAAATTAACCTTGTTTTCACCATTATTATTATCATTATTAAATTCTTCTAATGAATTTTCAATTAATTCTAAATCAATTTCTTTAAATTTGTTAAATATTTTACACCAATTACTATGATATTTCTCAAAATGAATTGCATCTTCACTTCTATATTTTAATGCAACTTTTAATAATATAGTTTGAATGAAAACCATTACAAAACATTGCCTTAATAATGTAATTTCAAATGGATCATTAAAATAATAAAAGATACGTAATATAGAAGAAAATAACATTGTACCACATATATCAATTGAAAATCCTTGTGATGTTTTAGTCCTTCGAATACTTAAAACTGTTGATCCATATGATATTAATGGTGTAAATGAAATAACTATATTTACAATAGTTGAAACATATGGTATAAAATCAGGCGGAATAACAATATAAGCCATTCTTATTTCTTATTCTTCATCTAATCCTATCGGAAGATAACTTTTCAATAATTAAGTACAAAAGGAGTTAAAGTTGAACCTTTTGTTGTATAAAAATAATATAATTTAGGTTCAAAAAATAAGCCAGTTTGTAGTAGTCTTTTTGTCTGTTTGTTTATAGAGAACAACTTACTCTGATTTAATTTAATTATGTTCTGCGAGTAGAGCAATAGAAAATTAAATTTTTCAATACTCTGCGCCTTTTAAACAACAATGAACATGTTTTTTTCGATTTGATTTGAAGCCTATATAATTATGTCTGTCAGTTTCAGACTTCAATCTTGGAAGAAACTTCACAACTTTACTAGAATAATGCCACCGAAGAAAACATTCAAGGATTTGATCATATCACAGAAGCTGAAAAAGAATGAAATTTTGCCTCTGTTTAATATATTAGGTTATCAAATACCAACAGTTACGCGTAAAGATGAATTAGTTGATACTTTGGATAAAAATATCAAAACTTACAGTAGTGAAAAAACCGAAAATCAACCCCCAGATAGCAATATAATTTCATTAGATTTGGGTCTGAAGAATATGTCATTATCAAATTTTAAATTTTTACAAAATAAAAAGAATAATAAAAAAAATAACATTGAAAATTATCCAATTTTAAATCAATGGTTAAAAATTAATTTAGATTTAACAAATATTCAATTTAATCCAATTAATTACTCAATCATAACGCTAAATTTTCTAAATGATTATATTTTCAAAAATAATTCAAACTTACCTCTAAATATAATTATGGAAAGACAAAGATTTCGAACTGGTGGCTCATCATCTGTTTTGGAATCAACTTTGAAAACAAATACAATAGAATCAATGATTTGTATGGGTTTAACAATTCAAAATGATTTTAATAATAGAGCTAATAAAACGAATCATAATATAAAATTTTGGGCAACATATCCAGGATCAATGGTTAAATATTGGCATTTATTATATTGTAACAATAAAAAATTAAATGAAAATGAAAGTAAATTATTTAGAATTGAATTGGTTTTAAATATGTTATATGCTTCATTAAAATTAAATAAATTATTACCAAATAATATTAATAAGAATGCAAAATTGAATAAATATATAACAGATTTTAACCATCATATGATATATTTTAAGCTTTCTGATAATATTACAACTGGTTTATCGAATTTTCTGAAAAATTCAAATAATATGGAATTATGGAATAAAGCTTGGAGTTTTATATCTTTAAGTCGGAGACTTTGGGAAATAACTAGAATAATCAATCAAATTAATTCAAAAGAATTACAAGTTAATGACGAGTTTTGGCATGTTAAGAAAGGTGATGATTTAGCAGATTCTCTCCTACATGGAATAACTTATAATGAATATCTTAAAAATAGAATTAAATTACAGAGAATCATTGAAAAAAATGGGAATATCACAAATATACTAAATGATTTAAGAGTTTAGTTAAATTAAGTTAAGTTATAAATTAAATTAATTATTATCAGGTATTGTAAATTTGTATTAACATAATAAGATTAAAACAAACGAGATCCTAAATAAACAAATACATAGGGAACTTTTGAAAAGAATTGAAAAAAAAAATCTAATAATTATAAAAGGTAAAGAAGAAAAATGAATGGAAAAAAAAAACACAATTATAATGTATGATAATAAAAATATTTGTACTATTTTATATTTTGCATAAGCACCCAAAAATACGTAACATCATGAAATTAATTAAAAATTAAATAAAAAGATAGAAAAGAAAAAAAAAAAATCAAAAGTCAGTCGTTAAAAATTAAAGTGAATTAATTTAAACTAAATCAAATCAGATTAAATAGTTTTTTTTTAATTTTGTTTAAGACAAACAAATGGCTGACCTTTTGCCTTTAAATCTTGAGCATATTTAACTAATACATGGAATCTTTCTCTTTTAATTTCACCTGTTTTCTCTCTTAAATCCATCATATTATCATCCCAGAAATTTGCAACAAAACCTTCATTTTCTGTACCTTTAATAAGTTTATACATATCATTACAATATTGAGCATCTTGTAAATGACCCATAACATGGAAATTTGAACCTTGACCACGTGATTCAACTTCTTGTTGATAACTTTTATACATTTCTTCAGTTGATGGTAATTGTAATCTACCTGATAAAATTCTAGCAACGTATTGACCTTGAGCTTCAGCAAATGGGAATGGAATAATTGATTTTGGTAAACCTGCAAGTATAAGTGAAGTATCTGGAATATAGAAAAGTTGTTTATATAAATAACGTAAATTTGAACCATCAGTTATAATTGCTTTTGGACCAGTTTTATATGATTTTAAGAATGGAATTTCATAAAGGTAACCTGTACAAAATAAAATTGAATCAATATTTGGAATAACTTTACCTGATGCAGTTATAACTGATCTATTATTTTCATAATCATATTTAACAACACGATCAATTTGTTCTGTAACATCTTCAATAACACCTTTAAACATTGGTTCACCAACACATGACATTACAATACTATTAGCGACTGTTAATAATTGAGTTGAAATATCAATACCTGAAGCGGAATTACCAATAATTAAAACTCTTTTATTTTTATATTTTGAAACATCATTATAATATTTAGCATGTGATATTGATGTTGGATCATTTTTAAACCAATCTAATAAACCTTCAGCTTTTGGTACAAATGGTGTATCAAAATGACCATGAGCTAAGATAACTTTATCATAATTTTCAATTTTATTTGAATTTTCAGTTTTTAATTCCCATTGATTATTATCTTGATTTTTCAAAAGTGATGAAACTTTTGTATTAAATTTAAAATTAACAAAACCTGGAATTGTCTTTTGATAATTTAGTAAATAGTCTAAAACTTCAGATCTACTTGGGAAAATATTTGATTTTTCAGGTAATGGATAATCTTTATATCTCATCATATCTTTAATAATATTAGTTTCTGTATGTTTATACATTGGTGATAAATTTGGATCATTATCAGTAACTTTTAAAGCATTTTTATTTGTTTTAGATTCAGATAAACTAAATGTAACATTTGATTTATCACCAGTATGATTCCATAATCCACCAGCTTGTGAACGTCTTTCAAAGACATCAATTTTTTTAAAAATATTCTTTGCATTTGGTTCAGCTGCAATCGCTTTTGCAAAACCTAAACCTAATGGTCCAGCACCAATAATTGCAATTTTTGGGACATTACTACTCATTTTGAAGAAATTTGAAAAACTTATTTAATTATTGTTTAAATTAAAAAGTGAAAAATAAGATAAATATAAACTTGTAAAATATATAAATTGAAAAAAAAAAAAAAAAAAAAACAAAACAAAAAAAGTATAGATCTTTTAAAAAATTTATCTTATGAAATTAAAAGATTTAAGGAAGAAAGTTGGAGAGAAAAAAAGGGAAGTGAATTGTTAGATATACATCAAAGTTTTATAAATTTACATTAACAATAAGTGATACTATTACTAATAATATATATGTTTACAACTTGAAATAATAAAATTTCAAGTAATAAAATTTCAAGTGAAAAATTTTTGGTGAAATTTATCATAAGATTTATCAATTAAAAAAAACATTGTCAGATTGATGCTTAAACCCGATAAGGTAATTAATTTCGTTGTTGAATAATCGCTAGGGTGTCACGTGCAGGAGCGCAATTGCTCCTAAATAGGAAACATGTAGAAGTTATAGGGCATGTCACGTGTGTTGGCGAAGTTAATTTCAAATTTCAAATTTCAAATTTTAATTTAATTTTAATTTATTTAATAATCAAAATACAACAAAGAAATATGTCGTAGTTGCAACATTAATCTCACAACTTGATTTGGATATCAAATCCGAAACTTTTATATACACAAAAATCTAATCTTCTTTTCCTCTCATTCTCTTCCTTTATAATTTTATTATCATCAGTGATATTTATATTTTTTATTTATTAAAGTGTCATGTTAAATTCAGAAAAACCACCCTCTTTAGCCAAAGTTAAGAATGTTATACTTGTATTGTCAGGTAAAGGTGGAGTTGGTAAATCATCAGTTACTACACAACTTGCATTAACATTGGCCAATGAAAATTTTAAAATTGGAGTATTAGATATTGATTTAACTGGTCCTTCATTACCTAGAATGTTTGGAATTGAAGATTGTAAAATACATCAATCTGAAAAAGGTTGGATACCAGTTTATTTAAAAACTAGTAATAATGAAAATATCAATAGTAATAATTCATTAAATATTAAATTAATGTCATTAGGATTTTTATTAAATGATCGTGGTGATTCAATTGTTTGGAGAGGTCCAAAAAAGACTGGTATGATTAGACAATTTTTCAAAGAAGTAATTTGGGGTGAATTAGATTATTTAGTTATTGATACACCACCTGGAACTTCAGATGAACACATTGCCATTGCTGAAGAATTGAATAAATGTCCGGAATTAATTTTTGGAGCTGTAATTGTTACAACACCTCAATTAGTTTCAATTAATGATGTTAAAAAGGAAATTAATTATTGTGAAAAGGCGAATTTTAGAATTTTAGGTATCATTGAAAATATGTCAGGATTTGTATGCCCATTTTGTGCTGAATGTACAAATATTTTTAGTAAAGGTGGTGGTGAAAAATTAGCAATTGATTTAAAGTTACCATTTTTAGGTGCAATTCCAATTGACCCAACTTTTGTTGATATGATTGAAAATCAAGAATCTTTAAAAAAGGAAAATAATAAAACTTTGACTGAGTTATATAAAAGTTCAAATATGTATCCATTGTTTAAATCTGTTGTGGAACAGATTTTGTCAGAGAAAAAATAGTGTATTTGTATATTTATAAATGGTATATATTTATATTATATAATTATATATGTATGTGTAACTTATATATATATATATATATTCCTTTTTCTTTTAAATTTATAAGGAATTATTAAGTATACAATTTTTTCAATTCATTGATTAAATTCGGATCATTTGATGAATTTGGATTTATAGTAATTTTTTCATTATTAATCTTACAAGTTGGGATTTCTTTACTTATTAAAGTAATTGGATTAAAATCAGGTTTATTAGAGGAAGATGATGGGGATAATGATAATGATTTGTTTGATTTGATATTTTTAATTTCTTCAAGTTCATTTTCAATATCCAGATATTGATTTAATTTTTTGGGTGAAATTTCAGATTTTATTGAAGAGTTCGATCGTTCTTGTTTTATATATTTAGAAGTTTGTGGTTCTGGTTGAAATGGTTTAACCTTTATATCATTAGTTTTATTAGTTTCATTAATCTCAGATTTTGAAATTTTTGGTTTTAATTTTACATTAACTGATTTATTTTTAGAATTAATTATTTTTTTATTAGTATTATTTTCAGTCATATAATAATTATATAATTTTGAATAATGAACTTTGTTTGGACTTTTCTCATCAAATAATCTTTCACGTTTTGAAAAATTCAATTCAATTTTTTTTAATCTATCTAATAAACCACTAATTCTCTTCTTTTGAACAACTGTTTCATCGAGTAATTCAATAAAATTATTATCAATTTCTTTATATTGTTGAGCTCTGTTATTAGAATTTTTATTTGGGATTCTAAACATTGAAGATAATTTATATTTTTTTGATTTATTTTTCAAATTATTGTTTCTATTATTATTATTATTACTATTATTATTATCCATTAATTGTAAATTACCAATATTTTCAACTCTAATATTATGAATGACATCATAAATATTATTAACATGTTGTAACTTATTCAATAATTCTGTTTCGACATTTGCTAATGACATTAATTGTTCTGAAATATCATTTGTATAAGCTGTAACTGTTGTGTTTATATTATCATTTATATTTTTTAAATCATTTAAACCATTTGGTGAATGAGTTAAAATATGTGATAATGAAAAATGATGTTGTGGTGGTAATTCTGTCTTTGGATGTTTTCGTACCATTGCAATGATTAATATGTATTTATATATATTAATATATATATACAAGTAATTTGATTAATTATCATATATTTATTATCTTGCCTTGTGTATTATTCTTACATATGTAAATTTATTATAAGGCAAGAAAAAGTACTCTCTCTCTTATCAAATAAATTAATTTTATTTGTATTGTTAAAATTCTCGCGTAAATTGCCTAATCAGGAAATTACCACTATGACATCTCTTGAAGAGTATTAATAGTGTTTGCTGAAATAGTTTCAATTTTGACACAAATGAAAGAATGTAAACTTTCTTTTCTGTTATTTTCAAACATTTAATTAATTTCCCAAATATATTATGTTATGGTCAGTATGATTTATTTAAATGATAGGATTTTAGGATTTATTGGATTTACAATAAGTGGATGTTGTTTAAATGTTTATACATTTGAAAAATTGATAAATTTCAATTCAGAAATAACCACATTAATTACATTTAGTCAATATTTATTTATATTTATAAATATATCGATTTATTTATATAAAATTTCATATTGGGATAAGAATGGTAAAAAGGGAGATAAGTTTTATTTTAAATTTAACAAAGAATTTATTTTACCAATTTTATCACAAGTTATTTCATCATATATTGGTAATTTAGTATTTCAATTTAATTTATCAATGCCAACACATATTATATTTCGATCATCAAGTACTGCATTGACTATTTTTCTTGGATGGTTATTTTGGAATAAACAATATGAAATTGAGAAGATTATTGGATCAACATTAATTGGTATTGGTACTATTTTATTTACGCTTGATTCAAAAGAAATTGAAGAAAATCTACTAATTGAGAATAATGAAGATAATAATAAATTTAAAATTATTGGTATTTTACTTTTAATTTTATCAACGGTTATTAATAGTTTAACTTCTTTATACAAGGAAGAAATTTATCAAAACAGTAATAAAAAAGATAAAGATAAAGATAAAGATAAAGATAAAGATAAAGGAAAGAAAATTGAATGGAAGGAAATAATATATTATAATTATTTATACGGATTAATTATTTATTTACCATTTGCAAAACAAATAATTAAGGAATTTGAAAAAATTCAGAGTAAAATTAATTTTAAATTAAATTTAATATTTTTTTTATTAAATTGGATCACACAACTAATGTGTATAGTTGGAGTTAATATATTAGTATTTAAAATTAGTGCATTAAGTTTAACAATTGTGTTATTAATTAGAAGATTTTTATCATTAATTTTAAGTATTTATTTATTTAATAATTCAATTAGTTTAATTGGATATATTGGTATAATCAATGTATTTATTGGAGCAATTATTTATTCATTTGGTAATGAAATAACTATTTATTCAAATAAGAAGTCTAAGAGAGAAATCAAGGAAGACTAATATGAGGGGAGGGACGATATGTACTTGTTTACATAAGCAATTATAAATATATTTATAAAATGCGAAAGGCAAAATAATAAAATATAGTAATAATAATAAAGTATTGAAGTTAATGATATTTTATCTTTTATATTAGGTAATTAATTAACAATTAGAAGTTAGAATAAGATGAGTTTTAAAAGGAATATTTTACAAGGATTAAAGAAATATTCTTATAATAATAATATTAATAATATTAATATTAAGAAGAATATTAATTTTGAAAAAATTGAAAATATAAGGAAATATTCAAGTATTAATAATCATAGTGAACCTATTAAAATTAGAATTGAAGAGAAGAAATTTGAGAATGGTAAAGAAGTTGAAAATGAAGAAGAAGAATATTATATTGATGTTAGTAATTTAGAGAAAAGATGGGTATCACTTAATTTTGAATCACAACAAAATATAATTAGTTATCTAAATGTTAAACAAGAATTTGATTGGAATTATTTAACAATTGATGAAAAGAGGGCAATTTATTATATTGCATATGGTAAATGGGGTGCTAGAGATGAAAAAGTTATGAATACATCTGAATTTATGTTTAAATTAATGACTAGTATGTTATTATTTAGTGTTTTAGGATTTTCAATTATGAATTATGCCATTGATCAAGAAAAGATTGCCGAGTTGAATAAAGAGAATGCAGAAAAGAATACAAATGAAGAATCTAAATAAGGTATAGATAGATTATAAATAATAGTAATATAAGTATATAAGACATGTAAATAGATTAACTATATATATACACGTGACACCAGCACGTGACACATGCATAAACATGGCCAATAAACATCCTAACACCAGTGAAGTGAAAATACAAATTACAAACAGTACAAACAGTACAAACAAAACAACTAAAAATAGTTGCACTGGCCGCCGTCCCCCGCCCCCCCTGAAAAAATTGCTGTGCTCAAATTTGTGCGCTGACCGCGTTTCTCTCAATAAAAATAAAATAAAAAAAAATAAAAACATTGAGTGCCTTTTTGTATGTTGTTTTTTTGTAGTATTATTATACTATAGTATATTATAGTATAGTATATTATATTATATTATAGTATTATATTATATTATATTGTAATATTATATTATGGAATAGGATTATATCAAAATATTGCTAACCTGTTTTAAATATTTCTTATTTGTCATTTTATCTTACTTTATTTAACTGTACATCCATATTCACTATTTTCTTATCAGTTACTTAGTTTTATATATATTCCACATTAATATCATTTGAAATCAAAAAAGCAAAGTAGAGTAATAAGTTCTGAAGAATCCCTTAATAACCACAATCCTTTAAGTTAAGAAAGAATTTTTTTTTTAGTTCATTGATATATCTCTTTTTTCTTTACTTTGTTATTAGTCTTATCTAAATAGGCTCATTCATTCGTTACATCAGTTAGTATAATATAATATAAACTAATCATGCCACCAAGAAATTTAACTTCAAGATCACCACATATTGGTTCACACTCAAATTCAAATTCTGCTTCAAGTGATGAAAACTTAAATTTTCCAAATTTAAATTCAAATCCAAATTTAAATAATGTAGATGATGATATATTTAATAATTCAAATTCAAATTCAAATTCAAATTCAAATTCAAATTCAAATAATTTTGAAAATCAAAGTTATGATGAAACTTCATCATTAAATAATTCAAATTCAAATTTAAAAAATAGTAATGGTTCTTCAACACCTGAAATTAAACAACATTTATTAAATTATAATTCATCATTTCATAATTCTTCAACTTCTTCATTATTAAATCCTTTCTCTTCAACTAATAAATTAAATTCAATTTATAATGAAAATTCAAAAACTTCAGATTATGATAGATATCCTAAAAGATTATCAAATTCAAGAGTTTCATCAATTAATTCAACAAATTCATTTAAACAACCACCTTCTTATTTATCAAAAAATAATATAGATTTTGATTCTTATTCAGATTTTAGTGATAGAAATTCAAATCCTTTCTTAGTTGATACTGATTTTTCACCTTTTGGTGGTTATCCAACTTCTTCATTCCCACTTTTAATTGATGAAAAGGAAGATGATGATTATTTACATAATCCTGATCCAATTAATGATGCAGAATATGAAAAACATCGTTTATGGTATGATTTTAAATCAATGGATAAAAGATATTCTTTAACTTTATTAGGTTTATTATTCTTTTTATTAGGTGGTGCATGTTTATTTATCGTTTTACCAGCTTTAACATTTACTGATACTTATGTTCATTCAACACATCCAACTTCAAAACAAAATTCTACAAATTCAAATAATAATAATAATAAATATACTGAAATTTTATCGGATTATATTTATCCAACTTTATCAGCAATTAGAACTAATTTAATAGATCCTGATACTCCAAAAGAATTTTATACAAGAGAAGCAAAAGATGGATCTCTTTGGAAATTGGTTTTCTCTGATGAATTTGCAGTTGAAGGTCGTACATTTTATGATGGTGATGATCAATTTTGGTATGCACCTGATTTTCATTATGATGCAACAAAAGATTTAGAATGGTATGATCCTGATGCTGTTACAACTAAAAATGGTACTTTAAGATTAAAAATGGATGCTTATAAAAATCATAATTTATATTATAGATCAGGTATGTTACATTCTTGGAATAGAATGTGTTTTACTCAAGGTATAATGGAAGTTTCAGCAAAATTACCAAATTATGGTAATGTTACAGGTTTATGGCCAGGTTTATGGTCAATGGGTAATTTAGGTCGTCCTGGTTATATGGCAACAACAGATGGTGTTTGGCCTTTCTCTTATGATTCTTGTGATGCAGGTATAACTCCAAATCAATCATCACCTGATGGTATAAATTATTTAATAGGTCAAAAATTAAATTCTTGTACTTGCCCAGGTGAAGATCATCCAAATAGAGGTACAGGTAGAGGTGCACCTGAAATTGATATTATTGAAGGTGAAGTTGATACAAATGTTAGAGTTGGTGTTGCATCTCAATCAATGCAAATTGCTCCAATGGATATTTGGTATATGCCAGATTATAATTGGGTTGAAATTCATAATGGTACAATTACTTCAATGAATACTTATGCAGGTGGTCCATTTCAACAAGCTGTATCTGCAACAACAACTTTAAATACTACTTGGTATGAATTAGGTACTGACAATGGCCGATTCCAAAAATATGCTTATGAATATTTAAATGATAATGAAGATGGTTATTTACGTTGGTTCGTTGGTGATAATCCAACTTTTACAGTTTATTCAAAAGCTTTAGCTCCAAATGGTAATATAGGTTGGAGAAGAATTTCAAAAGAACCAATGTCAATGATTTTAAATTTAGGTATTTCAAAAAATTGGGCTTATATCGATTATCCTTCAATTGAGTTCCCAACAACTTTCGAAATTGATTATGTTAGAGTTTATCAACCAAATGATAGTATATCAGTTACTTGTGATCCTGATGATTATCCAACTCATGATTATATAGAAAATCATCCTTTAGCCTATAATATTTGGAATTATACAACCTGGAATGCAACAGGTTACGACTTCCCATTAAATAAACTAACTGGAAGTTGTTAATTGATTGATTGATCAATTAATCTAATTTTACCCCCCCCTCCTCCTTACTTTATATCCTTTCCTTAATATCTTCCATTTTATATTTATCATTTAGGCATTAGTTTTTTTTTTTTTTTTAATTTTGGCTTATACAAACTTTACTTCGTTTCACTCTCTCCCCCTTTTTTTGTTCTTTATTATGTTGTTTGTCTGTCTGTCTGTTTGTTTGTTTTATTTTACTCCCTTTTATTTGTCTTAACTTGTATTTGTTTTATCATATATTTTACATATTTATATACATTTTTATTTTAATACATCCTTATTACATAATTTATTTCTTTAAAAATTCTTTAAATTTACTAAATAAAATTTGCCTTGAATTTATTGGTATCCTTTTGCATAAATCAATATATTCACTATTCAGTTCATTCTTAGATTTCCTTAAACATTGCCTGTTGAAATCTGTATAAAATTTTGGTAATTTTGAATTACTACAATAATCCTTTAAATATTTAATAAATTGTATTTCTGATGGTTCATTGGTTTTGAAAAAATCCATAATAATATTATCATCATCATTCTCAATTGATGATGATTTTATATCTTCAATTTCTGAATTACTAATCCTACAATATTCATCCCATAATTCCCTTTGTAATTTTGTCGTTAAATTTTGACATTTAAATTCAATATATTCAGGTTTTTGAATTATTTGATCAATCTCTAAATCATATGATGAAAATGGATCAATTTTTGAGTTTTTTAAAATTTTCAAAAAACTTACTACTGAATTGATTTGATTTAAATCTTCAATTTTATTAATTTTTAATATTTTAGATAACTTATCATATTTTTCAAGATATTCATTTAATTCAGTGTCATTATTGGATAACAAAAAACCATTATTTTCATTTTCATTATCATTTTTATCGTTTTCACTTGTATCACTTACAAGATCCTCTAAATCAGACATACCTAATACAAATTCTTCATTTTCCTCCTCGTTGTGTGATTCATTGTCATCTATCTCAACTTTTTCATCGTTTTCTTCAGTATTTTCTAAAATTTCATCCTTTATAGAATCAGTAACTTTGCTTTCAACTAAATCTGATTCATTTTTTCCATCTTTATCATGATCTTTAAAAGGAGATAAACCAAAAGCTTTAGTTATTTCATTTGAAACTGATGGTTGAATATATACACCACGTATCATACCAAGTAAGCATATTATAAGATCTTTAAATCGATTTAATTTCTCATTGGCAACTTTTAAATCTTCTTCATCTTCTAAATTATTAATAAAATTTGGCATTTGCCATACTGATTGTTTTGTCTTATTATTAAAGTAGAACCTCTCTGCCTTTGATGTAATTATCATTATCCAATTATTAGATAATCCAATTTTATATACAATATTTCCAAACAATTCAACATCGTTTCTTTTATATCTCTTATTCTCCATGTCACCCATCCAGTCTGTGGTCAATCAAAGATTTGTTCCTATGTAGAGTTGGAGGAGGATTAGGTTTAAATTATACTTTCAATAAATTTGAAAAAATATACATTTTTATTTTTTTAAGTCTGTGCGTTTCCACTACTTTATTATTTTTCCTAGTAATTTTTTTTTTATTAACAAAAACACTATTTACATGTTGAAAGAGAAATTATATATATTATAATACTATTGTAAAAGAAATAAGAAACTAAATCTATAAAATAATTGAATATTAACTATATATAATTTAGTCAATTAATCGATCCATTCAATAACACTGTCATCGACAGAACTTGGTCTAGTTTTTCTTTTTAAAATCATTTTAACTTTTGAATCAACGCCAGCTTTTTCATTATATTTCATTCTGAAATAATTTATAGTTTCTTTATAACTAACTGGAGATTCAATTGATGATTTTTTAGAACCTTTAATAAAAGATTCAACTTCTTTTTGTGTTGGTAAACCCATATGATAAGGAATATTTGAATAATTTGAAATACTTTCACCTAATTCTGAGAAATTTTTAATTTTTAAATTATTTAAAAGTTCAATCATTTTTTCTAAATTTTCCTTATTTTCAATTTCAATATCAGCTTGAGTTTCATTTTCATTTAATTTTGTTGTTTCTATTTGTGGATTATAAACATCTAATGAAACTAATTCATCAACAATTGATGAATTAACATTTTTAATTGTTGGATAAAATTTAGAAACTGCAGGTTCTTTATTTTTTAAAATTAATTTATTACTAATAAAATCATTAAAATCATTATTACGGTAATTTGTCATTAATTTTGCAGCTACTCTTAATTCTCTTGTTAAAGATTCTTGTATAGTTGCATTTTTGTTTCTTAATAATAAATTCCAATTAATATTAAGTGAAATTGGAGATCTTGAATTTAATTTTTTAATAGTTTCAATTGCAAATACTGAACCATCTTCTTCTAATGAATTAATAATATCTTCGATTGTTTTATTTTTATTTGGATTAAAACATTTTTCAATTGTATTTAATTGATCTAAATTATATTTAAATTTATGATTTTTTGGAATTTCATCAACAAATTCTTCAATAACAGAATTAACAATTGGGAATAATTGTGAACTATTATTATGATTGAATATTTGATTCTTTCTTCTATCCATTGATAAATTTGGTAATTCAATAGTTGATAATCTATTAATTAATTCTGGGAATCTATTTGATGGAACATAATGAGTACCAAAACCCATTAACAAAGTATCAAAACCAGTTAATTCATCACCTGTTAATGATAAATAATAACCTAAATTACCATCTAATTTTGGTAACCAAAATGATGTACCAACATCATTAAAGAAACCAATTGAAGTTTCTGGCATTGCAAATCTTGTTGATTCAGTTACAACTCTAAATGGACCATGAACTGATAATCCAACACCACCACCCATAACTATACCATTAACTAATGAAACAATTGGTTTACCATAAATTGATAATAAATAATCTAAGTTATATTCATTTTGGAAAAATTCAATTGATTTATTTGAATTATTTTCTAAATTAAATTTTGCACATTGAATTACATCACCACCTGAACAAAATGATTTATTTGAATTTGATTTAATTAAAATTAAATTTGCAGATTTAGATTTTGAGAATTCAATTAATCTTGGTATAATTTCATTACACATTTCATTATTTAATGCATTTAATTTTTTTGGTCTATTAAGTGTAATTGTTCTAGCATTACCTTGAACATTAAATTCAACTAAATTTTCCTTAGATTGAGTTGCCATTGATCTAAATGAATTTAAAACCATAGATTTTGAGCTTTTTATTGTTAATTTAGAATATGAAAGCATGATTAGGTATTATTTTAGTATTATAATATGAGAGAAAGAAAAAAAAAATAAATAATAAAAGATATATGTGTGTGTATTTAATTTAGAAAACTCACAACCTTATTCTATATGTAAGATTGAATTGTATAATTGAAGAAATGTAGTAAATAATCAGTGGAGAAATCAAGTGGAGAAATTAAATCTTCTTATTATTATTCTTAATTTTTCAATTTTTATTTAAAGCTTTTGAACAGTGTGTTATCAAAAAAAAAACAAACTTTTTCTTCTCTATCAAGATGATTCTGATTATCAAGTTGATATGTTAAATCTTCTGTGAAATGTTGTAGTTTTCCCTTAACAGACTTTCATTTCTGTACTTGTTCTTCATTGAATGTTGAAATTCTCTTCGAATTTTCCATGAAGCGAGAAAATTGTTAGGGGAAAGAAGAGTGTTGAAAAAACACCGGGTAAGTCATATAGTGTGTGTGTGTGTGTGTGCTTACGTCAGCGGCATTTGATTAATATAGCAATAATTATAACGTGTTTTATTTACCTTTATTGTTAATGTCTTCGTTTGTCTTTTCTTTGTAAATTGATATAAACACACACACATTTACTTCTTCTCTTCCATTTTCTTCATTCTTTCATTTATATTGACTATACCCATTAATCAGAGAAAATGGAATCATCACAGGTAAAACATAGATCACCCCTTTCTCAACCACCGATTCATTCCTCGGATTTAGATAATGAATGTGCTAAAATTCATGATTTTTATTGGACAAATGAAAAAGATCCTCATATGATAAGGAGATTAGAAATTATGAAAAAATATCCTCATGTTTCAAAATTAACTGGTCATGAACCTTTAACAAAATGGATTTCATTAGGTGTTGTTGTCTTACAATTTACAATTGCTTATTTATTACGTAATACTTATCCATTATCATGGAAATTCCTTTTAACTGCATATTGTATTGGTGGATTTGCAAGTCAAAATTGTTTCCTTTGTATTCATGAATTATCTCATAATTTAGGATTTAAAAAACCAATTTATAATAGATTATTTTCAATTATTTCAAATTTACCAATTGGAATACCTTATTCTGCATCTTTTCAACCTTATCATCAATTACATCATAAATTCTTAGGTGATGAAATTTATGATACTGATTTACCAACAAAATTAGAAGCAATTGTTTTATCAAATGTTTTAGGTAAAGCATTCTTTGCAACTTTTCAAATATTCTTTTATGCCCTTAGACCAATGTTTATAACATCAATTGAATTTACTTCAATTCATTTACTTAATATAATTGTTCAATTCTTTGTTGATTATTTAATTATAAATCATTGGGGTTGGTATTCATTATTTTATTTCTTAATTTCTTCTTTCTTTGCTGGTTCATTACATCCAACTGCAGGTCATTTTGTCGCAGAACATTACGTTTTTGATCCACCAAAAAATTATATACCTTTTGAAAGTAAAGCCCCAATAGAGACTTATTCTTATTATGGACCACTTAATTTTTTCACTTGGAATGTTGGTTATCACACTGAACATCATGATTTCCCATTTATTGCATGGTCAAAATTACCAACTTTAAGAAAAGAAGCATCTGAATTTTATGATAATTTACCACAACATAAAAGTTGGTGTTGGGTAGTTGTTGATTTCATCTGTAATTATGATGTTACAATGTATAACAGAGTCAAAAGAAATACAATTGGTTTAGCAGCTAGAAAGAATGTTGATTTTAATGATAACTCAAAATAATTTATTTATTATTTAAACACATATACATCCTATATTTTCTTTTCTTTTACATAAAAACTGTATACTGGGATAAAGATATATTTTTTGATTAGTATTATATATCTATCTGTAACGATCATCTATGCATTATATAATTAGGAACAAAAAAAAACACGAATTGATATTTCTATATTTTGATATTTCTTATATAAAACGCATTGTTTATTTTTTTTATTTATTTTTCGAGGTGAGCCTCATTTCTGATCTCTCGAATAATTTTATCAACAACTTGACCAATTAGTTACATCTTTTCATTAAACATAGGTGTCAGATGATTCTAGTGATATTATCATGCAATCTGTACAAACGCTTAAGTCATTGTTAAACTTACTCGATCGGAAAAGAGAAGAACCATCAAAAAAAATATTACTATTACTCCATCCATCACTTAATGATTTTTATGATACAATCACATCAATTTACAATTATCTGGACTATGAAACTCCTGATGATATAAAACAGATAAAGTTACATAAGAGTGTTTTAAACTATACTTATATTAAACCAAGTTCAAATAATGATGGCTTAACTATTGAAATCTACACAATTTTCAATCCATCAAATGAACATTTATCAGCTGATGTAGAATTAACTAATATATTAGAAAGATTCTCATCAAATATTAATGTATTGATATTTTTCAATTGCTTAGATCATAAATTGACGAATTTCATCAATGAATTTAATGATGATAATCCAAGCGATATATTTGAATTGAAAAAAAATGAAATTATACCCATTATACATGAGAACACCGATCCTTTTTTTAATAAAACACAATCTGAATGGAAATCATGTAGTATTATTTTGACTAATGTATCTAAATGGTTATATAAGTCAACAAATATACAGATTATTGATTTTATTCAACAATTGTTACGTTCCTTATTATATCAACAACTGACAACTGAATCCAACTCTTTAAAAAACCAATTTTTAATTTATTTTCCATTTGAAATAACTGATGATCATTCCAATAAAATGAATAAATTATGGTCTAATCTAATTGGAAATACTTTACCGGCAGCATCATCAACAGCCTCCTCTTTATCACCACATTTTACACAATCATCAGTTATACCCCAATCCTCGGAAACCACAATTAAATATAACGATATTTTCATTGACTCAAAGACAGATTCACTTAAGAATATAATTCTTTTAGATGATACTTTTGATTATTCAGAATGGATATCTTTATGGAATAATAATTCTGGTTTTCATTCCGATAATGAAAAATAGATAAATAAAAAAGGGCCGTTTGATTACATAAGCGAATTCACATTGAAATATTCAAATTACTCACTCACTCTCACCGGTAAATTTTATATTTAATGTTGGTTTTTGCATGAACAAGGATTAGGTTTTGGGAATAATTCCCTGCATAAATATTCACATCCTTTTGCTTATTTTAAGATGCTTTAAACTATATCAAACAGAATCACTCAAATTTGCTCTAAATAGTCCTAGCTAAATTTTTATATTGGAAAATTATTTGAATTTTGCTAATAAAATGAGCGAACATTTAATTGATTCAGTCATTGAAGAAACTGAAGATGACGATGAGAACAACGTTCATCATCATGTTGCTAGATTGAGTATTTCTGTAGCTGATGATTCAGTGAATGAACGTCAAAAATTTTTAGCCACTTTAGCAACAAATAAAAGTGAGCTAAAATCTAATGAAGAAAATGAAGAAAGTGGTAACAGTGAAAATAATACTGATAATATAGAAAGTAAAAATAATGAAAATGAAACAATACCGAATAAATGGGAAGAAAGAAATAAAAGAGCAAAAGAAAGGAAAAAATTGAAAAAGAAATTAAGAAAAGAACAAATTTTAGGGGCTCAAAATGTTAATCCAGATTTTGAATCTGCCCTTGTTGAATCTGATGATAATTCAATTGAACTTGCTAATAAAAAAAAGAGAGGTTCTAAAAGGAGGAGATCTTCAGTTGCTCAAACTGTTACTTTGAGGAAAAAGAAATTTTTAGAAGCTGATCCAAAACTAACAGTTTTTAGTGATAGAACCAAAAAAGCATCAATTTCTTCAATCAGAGATTTACTATTATATACTTTAACAGATATGGATTTAAAACCAAGATGGTGCAAAATTGAAAATCGAAAAAGTGTTGATAAATTTGTTGTTGTTTTTTTACGTGGTTTAACAAATGAAGAATTTGGTATGCCCAAACTAATAAATCAATTAGATCCACTATTGATTTCTAATTATAATTTAAATCCAAAATTAAATGAATTTTCAAAAATTTTTAAAGAAGTTATACCCATTCTATCACCAGGTTCAAATAATCGTATTTACTCAACTTATTCCTCATTAACTTCTTATACTTTATCAAAGAATCAAAAGAAAGCTATTCAAAAAGAAAATGAAAATAGAAAAATTATATTACCGGATTTATATTTAAAATTAGAGGAATTACTGTTTAATAATTATCCAATTCACAAAGATGTTGAAGGTGCAACCCAACAAATGATTGATAAGACAAAAGATTATAAAAGCACAACAGATTTTAATCATGAAGGTTCTAAAACTTTTGCATTAGATTGTGAAATGTGTAGATCTGCAACTGGTATTGTTTTAGCTAGAGTTTCATTGACAGATTTTGATAATAATGTTATTATTGATGAATTGATTAAACCAACTGAACCTATTGTTGATTATTTAACACAATATTCTGGTATAACAGAAGAAAAAATCGCAAAAGCTAAGACTACAGTTGAAGAAATTCAAGATAAAATTTTATTAATTGTATCATCTAATGATACATTAGTTGGCCATTCATTAGAATCTGATCTTAATATATTGAAAATTAAACATCCAAAAATTGTTGATACATCAATTTGTTTTGATCATCCACGTGGTCCACCTTCAAAAGCATCATTAAAAATGCTAATGTCATCACATTTAGATACATCAATTCAAAAAAGTTTTCTTGGTCATGATTCTGTTGAAGATTGTATTAGTTGTATGGAACTTGTTAAACTTAAAATATCAAAAGGTTATTTATTTGGCAAAGTATATAATGTTGAATCATTATTTAAAAGAATTTCACAATGTAATAAATTGATTAAAACTGCAGAAGGTGAAAAAATTCCTAAAAGTTCAGTTGTTATTGGATATTCAGCTGTTAAAAATTTTGGGCATCATGAAACTCAGATTCAATGTAATTCAGATGATGAAGTTATTGATAAATTTATTGAAAATCAAAGCGATAATGACTTAATTATATTGAAATTAAGAGAATTAGAATTTTTTAAACAATATACCGCAAATACTTTAGTGGAAAATTTAGAGTTACCTTCAACAATAGATGAAATGTATGAAAAAGTTAATAATAGATTAATGAGAATATATGATAACTTAACACCAAATTCGATTTTAGTTGTATGTTCAGAAAACGGGGATACTAGAGAAATGTTGAAACTACAAGAGTTATCTAAGACATTTAAATATAAAGTGGAAAAAGGAGAAGATAATGTTGATATCCATGTTAGAGATCATAGTTGGACAGAAGAAACCTCTGAGAAACTTGCTCAAGCTGTTGATGTTGCAAGAGATACCTTATTCCTGTGTGCTCTGAAACCAAGAACTACTGACTGATCAATAATTACATACATCTAAGAAAAAGCAATATATATTTTTTTTTAAATATTTTTCAATTAAATCTATCTATCTATTCTTATTTATAGTTAAATAATCAATTAATATATATATATATATATATATATTTAAACAAAGCAAATAGAGTGTATCACTCACATCAACAGTAACGCGTAATATTAAAGGCAATAAACGTTGTCTAAATTTTTATGCTCGTTTTGTTTGTTGATAGATTTTCTTCTTTCGGATTCCTTTGTTGACATGAAATGGGAATTTATCACTTTTTTCGATTACATTTACTTTTCACAAAAACTTATCAGATAGTTACATTAGAAAGTACCAAAATTATATCAGATGGAATCAAACTAATTTGATTATAGTTAATATGCCACGCGTAACACAGATTACAAAAGATAAGAATCTTACGACACAAAAATTAACTATTAATGAATCTACGATTGAAAAAGACAACGTTTCTTTAATATCTAAAAATGGGAATATAGATAAGGGGAAAAAAAAGGACAGAGTAAAAATGAATAAACTAAATTTAAAGGAAAAAAGGATAATATCTAAATTAGCTAAAGATCAATATTCTAATGAATCAATATTAGAACAGGCAAATAATAATGAAATAAACAAAAAGTCAAGTAAAAAGAGGCAAATAGATGATGCTTTAGAAGATGATAAGACAGCGGATATAATGCTAACCTCGAAACGTAGTAGGACAGGAACAGGGATGGGGATTAGAACAGGTACCGGTACCGGTATAGGAACTGATTGTGGGTTAACTACTATATCTAAAGTATCTGATGATGGTGAAACAATTGAAGAATCAAAACGTGTTCTTACTCCAAGTGAGAGTCAAGAGCTAATTTTATTTACCATGAATTTCCCAGGATTAGATCAACAATATAAAGTGTTACAAAAAATTGGAGAAGGTACATTTTCAAGTGTTTATTTAGCAAAGCCAATTTCTAAAAAGTTAATATCTAAAGGAATTAAGACAACAGTTGCATTAAAAAGAATATACGTTACTTCATCACCACAAAGAATACATAATGAATTAAATTTGTTATATAATTTACGTGGACATCCTAATGTTGCACCATTAATGGATGTTTTACGTTATGAAGATCAAGTTATTGCAGTATTACCATATTATGAACATGCAGATTTTCGTGATTTTTACAGAGATTTACCATTAGCTGGAATTAAAAAATATATGTATGATTTATTTAGGGCATTAAGGTTTATACATAAAAAGAATATCATGCATCGAGATATTAAGCCAACTAATTTTTTATATAATCCATTAACTAGAAGAGGTATTTTAGTTGATTTTGGATTAGCTGAAACATATAGTGAAAATTCCACATCACAATGTCCATGTTTATATGGCGGATATACAACAAATGCATTAATTAGACTTAATAATGAATCACCATTTCCTAAGAATGGATATTTAAAAGATGATCAAAGACCAGGTAGGCGTGCAAATAGAGCTGGTACACGTGGATTCCGAGCACCAGAAGTTTTATTTAAATGTAATAATCAAAGTGAAAAGATTGATATTTGGTCAGCTGGTGTTATGTTGTTAACATTATTATCACGTCGATTTCCATTTTTTAATTCAACTGATGATATTGAAGCTATTATTGAAATTACGAGTATTTTTGGTATTAAAGAAATGAAGAAAGTTGCATTATTACATGGTCTTGAATTTAATTGTAATGTACCACGTATAAGAGAAGCTATTAGCCTTGAAGCGTTAATAAGTAATGCCGTATTAATGGATTGTAAAGAAGGTGATACATTTGCAGAGGATTCACCAGCCTGGGAATTGTTAAGTGCAATTGATAAACGAGGTGAAATTCAAAATAATCCAGTTGGTAAAGAATATAAAGAAGCTATTGATGTTTTAAAGAAGTCAATGACACTGAATCCATATAAAAGATTTGATGCTAAGAAGATTTTAAAAATGCCATTTTTTGATGATGTTAGAGATGAAAAGGGGGAATATAAAGAATATTTAAAATTTAATTATGGTGATGATGAGGAATCTGGAGATAGTGAAGGAGATAATCAAGATAACGAAGTTGAAGATGAAGAAGAGGAAGAGGGGGAGAATGAGGAAGAAGAAGAAGAAGAAGAAGAAGAAGAAGAAGAAGAAGAAGAAGAAGAAGAAGAAGAGAATTATAATAGATAATAACATGGAATTAAAAGTCAATAATTTTGCTAAAAACATAATGTAGATATTATAAAATATAAACTAATTTTATCTTTATAAAGTAAAAACTAATTAATCATTTTTTTTTGAATTTTTAGCATTTGAATCTTTTTCTGCAATTTGTTCATTTAACTTTTTGAATTTTTGATTTGTTAGAGCAGCTAACTCAGGACATGGATTTAACGGTCCAAATTGTCTATATTGTTTTAAAACTTCATAAGCTTGATGATAAGGTAATTTTGATAAATTATCATTTAAAAATTTACGTTCTTTTAAAAGCAAATCTTTAGTTAAAATGAATTTTTCTTGATTATCATCATTATCATCATTAATAATATTATTATTTGAATTTTTAGCAATTAAATCTCTATTTAATTGATCATAACCTTCACCGATTGATAAATCAATTAAACATTCTCTAATATATAATAATTTTCCATTATTATAAATATTTAAAATTGAACCATATTTTTTCATCATTTTTTTTCTATAAGCATCTTGATAACCTTGTTTAAGGGATTTTTTAACACCAGTCCAACCAATTCTTAATAAATCATCTCTATGTAAATTTTTTAAAGAAGGTTTTTTAAATGAATATGGATTTAATAAACCAGCCCAAATTATAAAATAAAACATAGTTAATTTAAATATATGAAAAGAGAAATAAATTAATTGACCAATTTTACCAACAGGAGCATGAATATCATTATAAAAATTAATTGCCTGTTGTGGTTTATTTAAATAATTTTTCAAGATATATACAACTAAATCAGTAATATAATTTGTTAAGCAAATACCTGGAGTTGGAGAAATAAAATCTGGTAAATCTGTATATAACCAAATTAAAAAGAATGTTATTACTAAATAATGTAGGAAAACACGTTTTTTAAAAATTGGTACAATTAATTGACCATTTAAACAATAATCTTTAATTTTATCATTTAAATTTTTAACTTTAATTAAATATTTTTTTTTATCAGCTTGGCTTTCAAATAAGATACCACCAGTTCTTGTTAAAATACCTGGAAAATTTGAAACTGTAAAACCAATTGGGATTTTTTCATAAAATAAAGATGGTGTGAAAACCATTGGTACAATTTTGAAAATTTCTAATAAATCTTTAAATGTTGTTTTATTGTTAACTTGAAAGCAAAAATCATTTTCTGATGATTTTTTCATTCTGATATAAATATCAAAAGTATCATCATCTAATGTTAGTGTTGGAGTTTGTGAATCCATTTTTAATTTGGGCTCTTTTAAGAAATTAATAAATGGAGCAAAAAAAAAAAAGAAAAAAGGAAGAAGAAGTAGAAAAGAAAGATAAAGTTAAATTGAATTTATTGCAGATGATAAAAATTATAACTAAGTTAATTATTTATCAATTTATCCATTTTAGTCGAGGAATTCGGATTAATTTCAAGATAGTGAAGGAAAATTGTATGGGGAAAAAAAAAAAAAAAGGGGCGGAGGCAAAAGTATTAATAATTTTTTGTTTCCAGAATATTAATTAACTAATTATATAAAAAATATATTTATTTTATTATATAGGAAAATTGAATTAAGCTTGGACAACGGATAAAATATCAGAATCACCAGCATCTAAGATAGATAAAACACCAACTCTGAATAATTTACCACAAGCTGTACCTAATTCATTGTTACCACCTTGGAAGTAGTAAACAGCAGTTTTTGATAACATTGCGTAATATTCTAATTCAGATTTTCTTAAAACTGGAGTATTAGCAGCAATGATAATCATTTTAGCTTTGTTTTGTCTGATTGACTTAATGGTTGATTTATAACCTAAAGTATATTTACCAGATTTGATTGCTAAAGCTAATTTAGCGTTCATAAGATCAGAATTCTTCTTAGTTTTTGGTGCCTAAATTAAACAATTTTTTTTTTTTTTAGAAATTATCAAATAATTTACAGGTTAGTATACAAATTAATTTAATTAATAATAATACAATCCAGTTTAATATTTAACTTTCTCATTTTTACTCTTTGTAATAAAGCATAATAATCACTATATGCACCAGATTCAAATGTAAATCTGGTTAGATAATATGCTATATGAGTTAGTAAAATAAAGTAAAGTATAATAAAATAAATTGAAATAAATTTTTATTGGACTCTATATGAAAGCTGAACATTAAACTGATAAGTGGGAAAAAGAAGATATACTGACCATCTCTGTGTATTATATATGTTTCACTCCGGTCTGGGATGCTAAAGGAAAAGAAAACTTTCAAAATAAAATGTATCCTTAATAATTCACTTTGTGTAGATAAAAAAGACACGGAAATGTGTTTTAATTTATACGTAGCGAAAATTTATTTTATTTTAAATGAAAAAAATGAAAAAAATGAAAAAAAAACAACACATATAAACCCCACTGTGAGGTGCGAGGGTGTGTGTGCCCTCTTACCTATTGCACGTCGCTCTTTCCGCGTCTCTTATTGCTCTTCTTTTCATAATCATAACAATTTGTGACTGCGAAAAAAAAAAAAAACAGCAAAAAAAAAAATAAAAAAAAAAGTTGCCAATTTTTTTTGCTACTGAGAATTTATGTTACTGTGATGATAGTCGTTTATGGTAATATCAAAGTAAGTAAGTAAGAAAGAAAGTAAGTATAATTAATATACACACACACATTTAACTCTAATATTACCTTTTCCATAGTATTTTTTTACATTACACTACATTTATTTTATTATTATTAATATATTATTACTCTTTCCTTTTTTTTTTTATATTTATTTACTTTCCTTTACTTTATTAACCAAATAAACTTAACTCTTTAAATCAATAGAAATGAAGGTCGAAGTTGACTCATTTTCAGGTTCTAAAATCTACCCAGGTAGAGGTACCCTTTTCGTTAGAGGTGATTCAAAAATTTTCAGATTCCAATCATCAAAATCTGCTTCTTTATTTAAACAAAGAAAAAACCCAAGAAGAATTGCTTGGACTGTTTTATTTAGAAGACATCATAAGAAAGGTATTACTGAAGAAGTTTCTAAAAAAAGATCAAGAAAAACTGTTAAACATCAAAGAGCAATTGTTGGTGCTTCATTAGACTTAATTAAAGAAAGAAGATCTTTAAAACCAGAACAAAGAAAAGCAAAGAGAGCTGAAGCTATTACTGCTGCAAAGGAAAAGAAGAAAGCTGATAAGGAAAAGAGAAAAGCTGAAAAAGCTAAACAAGTTGCTTCAGGTTCTAAAATTTCAAAACAACAAGCAAAGGGTGCTTTCCAAAAAGTTCATGCTACTTCTCGTTAATTTTAATAGTTTTTTTTAACTTGTTATTAAATCATAAATAATAAATTAATAATTAAATAAATTAATTTACTCAAAAATATTGGTAAAATAGTAATAAAATAATAATAAATTAATAATAATAAAAATTAAAATTTGTTTATATATATATATATATATATTCCTCTTAAATTATACAAAAATATCTAGCAAATAAAATAAATCCTCAACTTCTATTATTCTTTAATAAAACTAAAAAAAATTTAATTTTGTAAAACTATACCAAACTTACTCTTATTGGTTTCATAAATTTTATCTAATTTAACTGCTGAAATATTTTTAGTTTCAGGAACTAAATAATAAACAAATATAATACTTAAATTTAAAAATCCAATAAATATAAATCCAACTGAATATCCAATTTTTTCATTTAAAATTGGTATCATTAATGAAATTAAAAAATTAAAAATCCATCCACATGATCCACATATTGACATTGATTTAACTTTAATATTAATTGGATAAAATTCAGAAATTAAAACTGATGCAATTGGACCCCATGTTATTGCAAATATTGATATAAATAAACATGATAATAAAACTAAAATTATTGTTATCCAAAAATTATTAAAATTTGAAATTTTTATTATAGTAAATAAACTTAAAAAAATTATTAATAAAATTGATCCAATTATTAATAATTTCTTTCTTTTAAATTTATTTATAATATAAATTGAAAATATTGAAAAAATTAAATTAACAGTTCCAAATATAACTGGAACTAAATATGGAGTTGTTAATTTCATATCTTCAAAAATTGAAATACCATAATAAAAAAAATAATTAATTCCAGTAAATTGTTGAAATCCTAATAAAAAAATTCCAGTTAATGTTCTTTGAAAATATTTGGGTTTACCTTTTAAAACTGAATTCTTATTATTATTATTATTATTATTATTATTATTATTATTATTATTATTACTATTTGCTTGAAAATTAAAATCAAATAATTTTACAGTTGAATTAATTACATCCTCATTTTCAATTGATAAATTACGAATTTTACTAATAGATTTTTTAACTTTATTAATAGATTTATTATTTTTTACTAACCAATTAGGTGATTCAGGTACAATCCAAATTGTTAAACAACTAATTGTTGATAAAATAATACTTTGAATTAAAGGATATTGAAATTGTGATAAATCAGAATCATAATAATTACTTGATGAATATAATAATGTTAATGCACCAGTTAAAATTCCAATTGTTGTAAATAATTGATTAAAACATGTAAATAATCCACGATATTTAATTGGTGAAATTTCACTAATATACATTGGACATGTAATAGTAATTAATCCAATACAAATTCCAATTAATGATCTACCAATTAAAATTAATTCCCATTTATTCGATATTATAATAATTAAATTACCAATTATATTAATTATCATTGCAATAAAAATTGTAAATCTCATACCAATTATTGGTATAATTGAAACTGCAATTAATCCACTTAAAAATCCACCTAATGATGAAATACTTATTATACTACCTTTTACAATTGGTGTAAATATTAATTTATTATTTTGATTTTTATTACCATATGTTGAAATAAATGAAGGTAAATCTACAATACCTCCAATAGTTCCAATATCATATCCAAATATTAATCCACCAAGTGCAATTAATATTGAATAACATGTAATTGGTAAAAATGATTCAACATAATCATCTTCTTCATTATAATTAAACAAAATATTATTATCATTATTATTATGATTCTCAATATTAATATTAAGATTACAATAATTATTACTGTTATTACTACTGACATAATTATTTTTATCTTCATTAATGTCAGCAACATCTTCAAGTTCTATGTCTTGATCTCTGTTATTAGTTTGACAGAGCCAAGAGATTGGTTCAGGAGCTACACTTTGTAATTGCATTTTAAACTATCTAATTTTTCAAACTATAATATTTCTAGTTGTTGAAAACTCTAATACCAAACAAAGTTAAAATAGGCAAGTTGACATCATTTAGTTCAAAACTGTAAAACCCAACCCCTTTTTATTTATTATAATATAGCGAGATTAAAAAAATATGTACATTTTATAATACAATTAATTATTACTATATTAATTTTATGAATAAGGTATTTTAATATTAAATTATTTTTTTATATTGATTTACTAATAATACGATTTTTAAATTAAAACAATACGATTTAATTAATTGCTAAATGTTATTTTATCAAATTACTGTTACAGTAAATTTTAACTTTCGTTAACCAGGAATAAGCCGGTGGCTGGTATTTCTTATTTTTTTAAACTTTTGCCATTTTCAGCTTATCAATAGGCGTGAGCAGAAATGGTGAGAGCGACTTTTTCCCATTGGGATTTTCTCTATTTTTCATGGGTAAAATTAATTCCCTCTAATATATAATATAATAGTTTACTAGAAAGGAGTTGGGATCAAAAAAGAAAACAGTTTAAAGAGTTGAATTAATACCTTTAAGTAAGATGAAATATGTAGACTAAAGGGTACGATTTCAAAATGAAAATAATAAAATAAAAATATGTATATATATATAGAATTATTGTCTCCCACGGGCAGTTCTGGAACTTTGAGGGCCGTAAAAGTAAAAAAAAAAAAATAGGAGCCAGCTCCCATGAAATTCAGGGGGAACCATCATATTTCCTGATAAATTGAGGGGTATTTCAAAAATATGCACATTCTCATCTCGCATGTTTTTTTTTTCGAGGTCAACAAATCCCACCTTCCCAATTAGGCAATTTGATAGGATTAACCAGCCATCAAATTCCCATCTTGTCCGAATAACACCAAACTTTACCTATAACTAAACCTTGAGCAATCTTTTCAATTTGTTTCAAATTCAACCAATAACAACTCATATTATTTAAAAAAACATATGAGAATGTATAAATATGTTTTACAATCCATCCATTCTTTAATGTCTTTTAAAATATTTAACTCTGAAATATCAAAGTTTTTGTTTTAGTTTCCTTTTTTCATTTAAATTTTCTCTGATTTTCTTTTCTTTTTTTTTTTTTTTACACATAAACCAACTTTTAAATCATCATCAATAAAATAATAAATAAGAAATCTGAGAAAAAATTTAATAATTTAGTTTACTAATTATTCATTCACTAACTCAATACATTCGTTAAAAAAAAAAAATCCAACTTATCTACAATCTTTTAAATAAATTGATTCCAACTATTTACACTCTTTTTTAAATAAATAAAAAAATATTAACATTAACAAAATATTTTTTACAATGATTAATTACTCATTTTATTTTACTCTTCTTACTTTATTAAATTACGTTTTGACAGCACCAATTCCAGTACCAATTGCTGAACCTGAGGTCGTTATATATACTTATCATGCAACTACTACCGTTCCAGTTGCTGAAGTACTTATATCAGATGGTATGACTTATACAATTCAATTAACAACTCTTGAAACTGAAGCTGAAACTTCAACAACATCACAAATTCAAACCACATCAACTTTTGAAAATGTAGTTGCACAAGCTGCGGTTATAGCAACTACTTCTTCATCACTAACTATTGAAACTCCAACAACTACCTCAGAGCCTGCTACTGATAATACTGATTGTTCAACCTCTGTTAGTGTTGATAGCAATGGTGTTGCTCATGTTATTTTAACAGTTGCACAAACTGTTGTAGTCAATGGTGCTGGTGAAGCCGTTACTACTTATAATGGAGCAACTGAAACAACTTCCACTCCAGCTGAAACCATTCAATCTTTTGTAACTACACCAACTACTTCTTTTACATCCGAAATCGCATATACAACATCTTCAACATCAGAAATTGCTCATACAACATCATCAATCTCAGAATCTCCTTACGTAACAACATGGGCAAATGGTGAAGTTTTTTATTCAATATTACCAACTACTTTAGTTAGTGCAATTAATGTTGCTCCAGTTGTTGCTTTTACAACAGTTACAGCAAATACTTTAACTTCAAGTGCAACAGGTTTATTAAGTTTAGTTACATCAAATGGTTCAGTTTTACTGGGAACATTAACTGAAGGTTTATTAAAGGATAAAAATGTTGCAAATACTATGGCTAATCCAGCAACTGTTTCTCTTATAAATTCTTTAATTACAACAACTGCAATTCCATATTCAAGTTTAACATCAAAAACTTCTACTTCAAGTACAACATCATCTTCTATTTTAGCTAATGATGTTCCTGTTCTTGGTGCTATAACTACAAATTCTAATGGTGCAGCTGTTGGTTTTGAACAAACTACATCTTTAACATCATCAATTGATTTAACAACAATTGAAACTACTTCTTCGATTCCAAAAAGTTCATCTTCTGGTTATTTAACTAAAGTTCCATATTCAATTGTTTATTCACCATATAAAGATAATGGTTCATGTAAAGATTATTCAACTGTTTTAAGTGATCTTAAATTAATTAAATCTAAAGGTATATCTGAATTAAGAATTTATGGTAATGATTGTAATTATATGACTACTGTTTTGAAAGTGTCAAAAGATATTGGATTAATGATTAATCAAGGTTTTTGGATTTCAAGTGCTGGTGTTGATTCAATTGATGATGCAGTTACTGATTTAATTACTTATGTTACATCAGGATCTGGTGGTTATGGTTGGGAAATTTTTTCATATTTTACAATTGGTAATGAAGCAATTATTAGTAATTATTGTACTGTTGATGAATTAATTTCAAAAATATCAAGTGTTAAAGCTCAATTGAAAAATGCTGGATATACAGGTAAAGTTACAACATCTGAACCACCTGTTTCATTTGAAAATAATCCATCTTTATGTACAGCATCAGAGATTGATTTTGTCGGTATTAATCCACACTCATATTTTGATACTTTTGCTTCTGCTTCTGATGCTGGTACTTTTGTTTCTGGTCAAATTGATATTGTTAAAGGTGTTTGTGGTAATTTAGATATTGTTGTTACTGAAACAGGTTATCCTAATGCAGGTAATATTAATGGTAATAATGTACCAAGTGCTGAAAATCAACTTATTGCAGTTCAATCAATCTTAGATGTAGTTGGTACAGATATTACAATCTTAACAACTTTTGAAGATTTATGGAAAAGTCCTGGTGAATACAATATTGAACAGCATTTCGGTATATTACAAATTCTTGAATAAGTTAGTTATATATGATTTTTCAAGATTTATTTCTTTATTTGTACATTAGGCCATTTTTTTTTCTTACCACTATATCAAAAATACAATCACAAATAAAATTATAAAAGATGAAATAAACAAATATGATCTTTATATTTTAATTTAATACTGTTATTTATTTTTTTTTTTTTTTGAATTGATTTAATCCAGAAGAAATCAAAACGTTCTTTTTCTCTTATTTCTTTCGTTCTTTATCTTTTTTTTTTCTTCTTCAAATGATTTGTATATTAAATATAAAATTTATATATTATTAAAATTAATAAAATATTAGTAAACTAAAAAATTAATTAAAAAATCAATTTAATCAATTAAATTTTAAGATTTGAATCGTTAATTAATATATGTATAAATATATAAGTGTAGAAAAGATATAATTATGAATTTTTATATTATTATTAAAATTCCACAATTTTGTTGGGGAAGAATTCATCAATTAATTCACAATAGTAAGGTTTCAATTCATCTTTATCATAATGAATATCAGATTTTGAATATAAATCATAAGGATTAAAAGCTTGAACATATTTTAACATTTCTTCATCTTTTTCATTCATCAAATATTTATAAGCACCTTCGGAATGCCAAGGATAAAATGAGTGATATCTAATCATTGCTAAACCTTCTGGTGGTAAAGTTGTTTGTTCTTTTGCTAAATGATACATATATTCATCATGACCCCAACTTAACATTACATTATCAAGTCCACATTTATGTGAATAAATACCATATTTTGTACTATATAAAGGATTTTTAACATCTGGATTATCTTTAAAATAATCATAGTAAATTATTTTTCTAGAAAATTTACAACCAACTGGGAAAGTATCACCAACGACATCCCATTGACCTTTTGAATCATAAAAATATAATAATTTACCTAAATCATGAATTAAACCAACTAATTGAAACCATCTTGGTTTATTATCTTTTCTTATTGCTTCAGCAGTTTGTAATGCATGATCTATTTGTGATAATTCTGTATCAGGATCAGATTCATCTAATAAATTATTTAATTTAATTAATGCATCCCAAACTGTCATACGATCTCTTATCTTTGTCTTAAAATTAATCCTTGCTTGAATATTATAAGCAACTGTTTGATTTTTATGTTGTTCTTTATAAAATAACTTAACACGATCAAATGCTAATTCATATTGTCTATATTGTCTATTATTTGATGATTTTAATATTGCGCAATTTGAGTTATCCTTCCAATTTTGATTATTATTATTATTATTATTATTACTATTATTATTATTATTATTATTATCTTCATTTTTATTATCTTCATTTTTATTAATATATTTATCATTAATTTCATTCTCCAAAACATTTTTCAATTCTAAATTTTTAACATGAACTTCAATTTCAAGTTTACTATTTTCATCCATATGTCGTATTTTATGTTTAAGTAAATTTAATTCTTGTATATTATCATCTATTTTTTCTAATAATTTAGCTTTATCTATATTTTGATATTTTTTTATATCAGTTGTTGAATTTTTATTAATCCTAGCATCTGGATTATCCTTTAAATGTATATTCCCCATACTTGATTAGTGTGGTATTCTGCAGTGGATACTATTGAATATAAGCAGTAAATGATCTTAAAAAAGAGAAGTGAAAAATTTAACAATATTCCTTACATGAAAAAGCTTAATAAAATTAGTTAAGCTGAATTAATCACTTACAAAAATGCGTTGATCAATATAAATTCCCAAACCACGTGACACAGCAACACCTATATTGTCATAACACGACATCTGCATCTGTCGTGAATCTTTTCACATGCGTCGAAACCAAAAAAAAAAAAAAAAAAAAAAAAAAAAAAAAAAAAAAAAAAAAAAAAAAAAAAAAAAAAAAAAAAAAAAAAAAAAAAAAAAAAAAAAAAAAAAAAATTAAAAAAAAAAAAAAAAAAAAAAAAAAAAAAAAAAAAAACGAATTTTCAGCTAAAAAAGAACCGCTATAAATTTAAAGTGCATCCTTTTATAAAGTAATAAATAATATTAATATATATATAATACGCTTTATACGCTGACACTCTCTTTGGCTATGGTTATTTAATTTATTATTTTTATTTATCTTCATCTATTCTACAATTATTTTACTCTGGAACCCTTATTATTTTAGTGAATAAATAATATACACACTGATTTTTTTTTTTTTTTCCTATCCTAGATCACAATTCTTATAATCTTTCTGGTTATTGCTGGCAATATTTTCATATCAGAATCAAACAAACTATTATACTGTCAATTTATTAATTTACAATCATGGGAACAAGTATTTCAGAAAATAGTAAAGATTCAATTAAAATAGAAAAATCAACAGCTGATTCTAATTCAAATAATACTGATAGTAATAATAAAAATCATAATAAAAAAATTGAGAAATCACAAACAGATGAAGATGAAAAAACTGATAATAAAGATACAAAAGATTTAGATGATAGTAAACAACCTGTTGTTAATGAAAAAGAACGTAAGAAGCAAACATTTATTGTTCGTACAATTTGGACTTTAATTATGACAGTTATATTATTTGCAACTTTAACAGCAGGTCAATTCTGGACAATTGTTGCAGTTTTAATTATTCAAATAGCAGTTTTCAGAGAATGTATTAATATAACAACTCAAAGGGCAAAATTAGAAGAATTAAAATATACTCATCCAATTAATTGGTGGTTCTTAATAACAACAATTTTTTATCTTGATGGTAGAAATTTAATTAAATATTTTTTAACAAATTTTGTCGTATCAGATTATACAAGTGTAATTGCAATTAAATTAGTTATGCATCATAAATTTATATCTTATTGTATGTACGTTACTGGATTTGTCGGTTTTGTTGCATCTTTAAGAAAAGGATATTTAAAATTTCAATTTGCTCAATTATGTATAACTCATATGACTTTACTTTTAGTTATTTTACAAGGTCATTGTATTGTAAATAATATATTACATGGTATGTTTTGGTTTATTATACCAGCTGGTTTAGTCGTTATAAATGATATATTTGCTTATTTATGTGGTATTACATTTGGTAAAACTCAATTAATTTCAATTTCTCCTAAAAAAACAGTTGAAGGTTTTGTAGGTGCTTGGATTTGTACAACTTTTTCTTCAATTTTATTAACTTATATCTTTTCTAATATGAATTATTTTATTTGCCCAGTTTTTGATAATATTTATACTAATTTTTTTTCAATTGTTGAATGTGATCCAAATCCAGTTTTCATCCCTCAAATCTTTGCATTACCAAATTTTTTAATTGATATTTTACATAAAGAATATATTCAAGTTAAACCAATTTATTTTCATACAATTATAATTTCAATGTTTGCTTCTTTAATTGCACCATTTGGTGGTTTCTTTGCATCAGGTTTAAAAAGAGCTTTTAAAATTAAAGATTTCGGTCATACAATTCCAGGTCATGGTGGTATTACAGATAGAATGGATTGTCAATTCTTAATGGGTTCATTCTCTTATTTATATTATGAAACTTTTATTTCAACTCATAATGTTAACGTTGGTAATATTTTACAATCAATTATTGTTAATTTAGAACCTCAAAATATAATCGTTCTAATTCAAAGTTTAGTAACTTACTTATTTAAAATTGGTGTTCTTGATAATGAACAATCTGAAAAAATTATTAACGCATTATCAAATTAACTAATTACTTAATTTATATATTTGGTTATCGATTATTCTCCCTCTTATTATTATTATTATTATTATTATTATTATTATAGTATATATTTATATTTACTAATTATTTGTTCTTATGTAAATTAAATATATCATAATCATGTATAAAAAGTTTAACAGTAGAAAAAAAAAATAATTTCAAGCGTAAAAAGGAAAAAAAAAAAAATAGATTTTGAAGGGTTGGTGGTGGCTCTGCTCAATTTAGGCATTATTTATGTATTTTTAAACTTTAACACTATTTTCTTGTTGAAATCTTTTCTTTGTTTGCTGTTTTTATCAACCAATGACTGCAGAAGTAGATTATTATTCTGAAGATATCCCCGTTTGTGAGGATGAACCAGAAATATTAGAATCTCTCCCAACAAATCGTATCAGTAATGTTACGAAAACATATGATGATATTTCAAATCCTGATATTATAACTAATAATACACCAATTGATGAAATAAAACTAATTAATTCAGATTTCGAATCTAAACTTAAAGATAAAATTCTTTTTAGTTTTAACAATTTTAATTCTAGTAATAATTCTCAAATATCCTTAGAATCTGCAAAGAGAAATAAATTATTAAAATTTACATTATTAGAGAATGAATTAAGATCATTAATGATAGAAATTGAAAATGATAATGAAATATTAAATTCAAATTTAAAAAATAAAATTGACTCCTTAGTTAATGATGTTGATGATTTTAAATCAAAGAATAAAAATGATTTTATTGATTATTGGAATACAAAACTTGATAATTTAAATTTTGTAACTACAAAAGAAAATATAACTATAACTGATAAGGATGAATCAAATACCAACTTAAATTCAAATTTTGAATTTTTGAACTTTGAATCTAGAATCTCAAATCTAGAAAATGAAATTGGTATAGATTCTTTAGGTCCAAATACACCTTCAATTCAAAGTTCAATTGATGATTTATTTACTAGAGTTAATCTGTTATTAGATAATAATGATAATATTAAATCAATTGAAGGTGAAATTTCAAAATTAATTGAAAATTGTGAAAAATATATAAAAGATTCAAAACGAATACGAGATAAATATGAAATAATACCATTAACTGATAAAAAATTAAATATTTTGTATGATAAAATTAAAAATTTACCAGATTTTAACTCCTTAGTAGATAAAATTATGATGCGATTTAAATCATTAAACAATTTAATCATTGAAACTTCAAATACAGTAAATTTTATGAATGGATTAAAATCTGAATTACTAAATATTGATAATAAGTTAAATGATTGGGATACAAAATTAAATAAACTAGAATCAAATTTTAATAAAGATAATGAATTTTTCAGAACTACTTCAAATAAATTGTTATTAGAAAGAAAACCTTAACTACTTACTATATAAATTATAAAGTTAATTTGCCTTTTATAAATCATTTAGTAAAAATTGATACAACATCTTGATCATGAACTTTATGATTTAAACCACATTTTTGTGGTGCATTTCCAAATTTTGACGATGATCCCCAAACTAATGCATATTTAAATTGATCCTTAAAATCTCTATGAATTGAATTACAGACATCTTCAATTGATGAATCATGTCTAACAACCATAGGTTCCTTAAAATCGGGTGATGCACCTCTTCTTTTAGTATATAATCTTAATAAATCTAATCTATACCATATTTCATCAACGACATCTTGAATACCTAAACTTAATTCACATGACATTACCACTGTATTTGGCTCTCTCGCAATTCGATCAACTTCTTCTAATGAAACAGAATCAATCTTATTATAAACATATAAACATGGAGTATAAACAACATGTTGTTCATTTATGACATCAATTAAATCATCAACTGTTATATTTTCATCTCTTACCATAACATCAGCATTATGAATTTTATAATCTTTAAGAATTGATGTAACTAACTTTTCATCAATAAATTTTGGTGGTGATAAACAATTTAATTTGATACCACCAGTTTTTTTTATTTTAATGTTCATGTTTGGTTTTTCTTTATTTAATCTAATTCCAATAGCTTCTAATTCTTTCTCTAAATGTTCACGTTGTTGATGAGATTTTGTTGCATCTAAAATAATTAAAATTAAATCAGCAGTTTTTGCAGTTGCAACAACTTGTCTACCTCTACCTCTACCTTCACTTGCACCTCTAATAATACCTGGTAAATCAACAATTTGAATCTCTGCCCCTTCATATTCAAGAACACCAGGAACTGATGTAAGTGTTGTAAATTCATATGCTGCAGCTTCAGATTTAGTCTTAGTAACTTGTGATAAAAATGATGATTTACCAACAGATGGATATCCAATTAGACAAACACGAGCATCACCACTTTTTTGAACTTCAAATCCTTGACCTTTACTCCCTCCACTTCCACTTTCGGGTTCAAGTAACATTCTTCTATATTTGGCTAATTTACCCTTCAAAAGACCTAAATGGTATTCAGTGGCCTTATTCTTTTGGGTACGTGCCATTTCATCTTGAATTTCTTTGATTTTTCCAACAATATCAACCATTTTTGTTCCTGGATATTATTAATACTTTTGTATGGAAAATGTATATTAAACGTATACCAAAATATCGTTAGGTGTCTTCAACTTCAATTGAACAATTTAATGGTGGATGAAAAAATGTGTTGATAAATTTATATCCTCACACTAATTTTTTTTCAAAATTTTCATGCTACATAAAAGTTATATAATATATAATATATAATATATACTATATACACACTTCGTATAATTTATTCAAAATAAAGATTACTTTTACAACTTCAGACTTCCCATTTTTTTATTCAAGGTCGCCATTTGATTAGATTTATTATCCATATAATTTTCATCTGATAAATACAGCCTTAGTCTTTCATCCTTTACATCAAGAAGAGAGATCTGATCGTTGGCTTGTAATGTACAAAGACGTATCAGATATTCTAATAATGATAAAGGTGACCCTTCACCAATATGAAGTGAGCTGATGTTAGGTTTATAAGTAGATCGATCTTTGCTACTACTTTTTTCTTCTTCTACCTCATCATCCTCTTCATCACTTTCTTCGTCACTTTCATTTTGACTGGTTTCATAATCTCCAATAGCAATCCATTCAAATTCAACCTCTGTATTTTCAATTTCATCAACTCCATCAACTGTTTCTTTATCCAATTTATCTGTAGTAATCTTTTTTGTTTTTAAAACTAACACTGGGGTTGATCTATCTTCAAGTTTTAGAAGTCTTCCTGATGCACTAAAAAATAATTTATTGATTTGTCTTATATCATAAACGTTATATCCTGGTTTTTCATCACTTTCATGATATCTTTCGTCATCAAAGTCTTCAGTGATTCTCAATTCATAACAATATTCTAATAATTTGTTTGGTATTCTAACAATCTGGAATTTGCAGCGTGCATATTTTTCTTTCCAAATGATTTTATGTTCACTGTTCTGATTATAAAAGATATTGTAAAAAGTCAATGAAAATTCAGGGCCAACGACTACTTCATTATTATTTTTGAGATTTGAAAATTCATCATTTGATTTACAGACTAAAGTAGTTGAATTTAATAACCTACCAGGTGATACATAATCTTGAAAATTATTAATCGTTGATGTACCATATGTTGTTAATACTAGGTTTAAAGTTGGTATGATATTGTCTATTTTTTCAACTAAATCATCAATTGTTTTTTCTAAAATTTTAAGTAGTTCTAAACTTAATTTTTTATTATTTAAATCAGAAGTTAGAATTGCAATATCTCTAGCAAATTCATCAATATCTTCTTTTAAATATTCCGCTAATTTTAGCACATTATTTAAATTGGAATTGCCTCTGGCAGCAATCAATCTAATTACTTCGATCGAATATGTAACTATTTCAATTTTGTTTTCTAACTGACTTTTCTTTCTATCAATTTGTTTCTTCTGTTTTTCTGGAATATGTTTCATCAATGTTGAAACGGATTTAATCACATAAGAGGAGGCAACTTGTACCCCAGATCTAACAGCAAATGTGACTAATGTACTTCCTGCTTTGGATAGTAATTGATCCATCTTTGGTGTTAATATTTATCTCTGAAGCTAATAATCAGGTTCAATTGAAACATTCTATGTATATAGAAAAGAAATAAGTTTAATATGAAGAGATCATTAAAGATTGTGGTGCGGAGTTTTTTAATGTTTATAGTAATGTAGTTATTATATTGACGAATTACCAAATTTAGTAATTATTTATAGTTGTTTCAATTATACACAAATAGTTTTACACTTTAACAAAAATAATTATTCAACAAATCATCCAACATTATCAATCTTTCTTTTCTTATTGGCAGATGGATCTCTTTTGCCCTTCCATTTGGAGTTAATCTCTTCAGCCGTTTCTAAACGATTTCTTTTACTGTATTTGATATATGAATTCATAGCTTGACCTATACCATCACCTAAATTAATATATATTTTAGCAGATTTTTCATCATTTTTCTCCTCTGTAAATGATTTCATAAAATCGGATATTATAGATTTTATTTTATAATCATTCCACAACCCATCAACGACTTTATTGACATTATAGTTTCTTTTCGGACCGGTACCCCACTTTATTATTTTGGAATCAAATCCACAATCATATAATACTAAGGGAATATCATGAGCCATTCTATAAACTGGTCTGGAAGTATATTTTTCTGTATCTAACAATTCTTTAATGATGGTGGGATCTTCGTGTCTTTGAGCAACAGTTAATAACACTGCAATCATACATCTGACTTGATGCCATAAAAATGCTGTCCCTTTCAAATTGAAAACATAAAAGTTATCATTACCTGAAATTTTATCAATTTGTGACATTAAAATTGTTCTTTTGAAATTATAGATTTGTTTTGAAGCATCAATTTTACAAAAATTTCTAAAATCATTTTCTCCCAAAAAATATTTAGCTGCTTCATTCATAGCATTTATATCTAAATCTCTACCATTGAAAATATATTTGTAATGTCTATATGTACAATCAAATCTTGCATCAAAAGTTTCAGGAGGTCTTAAACAAATACTATGTATACGTATATCATCAGGAAGTGAATGATTTATAGTTTTAATATAATCAATTTCATTTTCATCATTTTCAGGATTTTTAATTTCTTCTTTTGACAATTTAGATCGAACAATTAATGAAATTACTTGATTCATTGCACTCACACCTTTATCGGTTCTACCACATCGACTGAATTCACAGTCATTTTGATCTAATGATCCTATAAGTTTCACTTTATATAATGCCTCCATTATTTTTTCTTCAACTGTAGGAAGTTCCGTTTCCTCTCCTTGTAATGCTAAACCCTGGTAATTCCATCCTAAATATGAAAATCGAAGTGCAATTTTTCTTTTGGTATATTTTGAAAAATCAAATGTTTTTTTCTTCTTTTGTTTGGCAAGTTTCAAATTTTCAGCTGCTTTAGTTTCTTCTGGTGAATCTTTCTTTGTTTTAACTTCAGAAGATATGAGATCTCTTCCCTCTAATTGATAAATTCTATTCAATAATTGTTTCTTTGACCAATTAGTATAATCTACTAATTCTTCGCATTTTGTTTTCTGTATTGACATATTTCTAAATTGAACAGGAGATACTATTTTGTTTACTCGTTTAATCGAGTTCCAAATTTGCATGTTTCCACCAGCTATTATCCGGAAAGCAGGTCACAAAAAAAAAGTCAAAACCGTAGATTTATAACTTTTCAACGGTACTCTTAATTTTTCTTTAACTCTCTGATTTTTCAGTATAATTTTTTCCTTTTGGTGCACAGAAGGACTTCCCAAAAGGGAAATATATAAAAAATTATATTGGATTCATGAAAAAAGAAAATCTTTGCAATCGAAAGAAAAAAGAATATCTTCTACAACAGGAATAATAATCATGTATTACTATCAACTTTGGAGATATCTTGACTTATAAGTAGCTCTAATTTTATAAAATATGAAGGCAGAAAAAACCTCAGTTGCGTGGGACTCGTTACCTTATCAAATAACACCATGGATTGTCGATGCAATGATATCATTGGGATTTACATCAATGACACCAGTTCAAGCATCTACAATTCCACTTTTGTCACAACATAAAGATGTTGTAGCTGAAGCAGTTACTGGTTCGGGTAAAACATTAGCATTTGTTATACCCGTTTTGGAAAAAGTTTTAAAGGCTATGAAAGATTCCGAATTTAAAAAGGGTTATTTTGGTGCAATTATAGTATCACCAACTAGAGAACTTGCAGATCAAATAGACTCAGTAATACAGTCTATTATTGAATTACAACCAGAAGATCAATCAAAAGTAAAATCGCAATTATTAGTCGGATCAATCCAAAGTGTTAGAGAAGATATCAGTTCATTTTTAATCAACAAACCACAAATTCTAGTTGGTACTCCTGGGAGAGTTTTGGATTTTCTCTCAAGTAAATCTGTAAGACCAAGTAGATGTGAAATTTTAATATTGGATGAAGCAGATAAATTACTTGATGTTGGTTTCTTAAATGATACTCAATCTATTGTAAGGTTATTACCTCATCAAAGAAGAACAGGTTTGTTTTCTGCAACAATATCAGGAGCTGGTAATGATATTTTCAAAACAGGTATGACAAATCCAGTCAAAATTACAGTTAAATCGTCATCAGTAACTACAAATTCAGCACCAGAGAAATTAAATTTATCTTATATGATAGTGGATCCAGAGTCAAAATTAAAACTTTTACTTGAAATGATTTTAAAATATAGATATAAAAAAGTTATTGTATATTTCCCCACAAACTTTGCGGTCACCCACTTTTACTCATTATTTAATGATATAATATTTAATTTTAAAGGGATTGATCAGACTGAAATTCAGTTACATTCACTACATGGTAAATTAGATGCAAAACCAAGATTAAAGACATTAAGTAAGTTTGCAGAATCTTATGCATCCAAATCGGTTTTATTCACTACAGATGTTTCTGCCAGAGGTCTAGATATACCCGATGTTGATTTGGTTATTCAACTTGACCCACCAACTGAACCAGATGTATTCTTACATAGATGTGGTAGAACTGGTAGAGCAAATAAAATTGGAACTGCGATAACAATGTTAAATGAAGGCAGAGAAGAAGATTATGTTAATTTTTTAGAAGTAAAAAACATTATACTTAAACTAACTGATACTCCAAAAATTTCCAAGGAAGATGAAGAATCATATGATAAAAAAATGAGAAATTGGTTATTACAGGATAAAAGCCGTTATGACCATACAGTAAGATGTTATGTTGCCTATATAAGATACTACTCCAAGCATGTTGCTTCTTCAATTTTTAGACTCTCTGAGTTAAATTATCTGAAACTTGCTAAATTACATGGTCTCGTAAGATTCCCAAAAATGCCTGAAAATAAATATATAAAACCGTTTCCTGAAGATGGTTGGTTTGATATGTCTATTAATTTCGATACATATTCTTACAAAGATAGTTCCAAAGAGGTGGTCAGATTGACGGAATTAAAAACTGAGAAGAGGAAAAAGGAAAGAAAGGAAAAGGCTTTGCTGAAAAAAGAGTTAAAAGAGAAAAATTCGTCATGGAGTAAAAAAGTTGATGGAAAAGAATCAAAACAGGAAAGAAGAGAAAAAATTTTGAAGAGAAGAGAAGCTGTTGAGGCTGAAATGAAAAGACAAAGGGAAGAGCAAGATGATGATGATTCAGAAGTTGAAGTTGATTGGAAAGATTTAGTAAGAGCAAATAAGAAAAAGAAAAACGCTAATGTACAAGACAATTGTGGATTTTTTGATGATCTATAAATAAATTAATAATATATAGAATTTTATATGATATTCAATTATTTCAGTACTTCATCTAATGTAATATTTTTGTCAATAGTAAGTGCTTCTTTCCAAAACTTAGATAAATGTCGAGTACCAGAATCACAAGCAATCATAACTAATTTTGAACCTGGTTTTGCATTTTGCGCAATTTTAACAGTTGCAACTGCATTAATACATGTACTTGAACCAACGAATAAACCGTCATTTGAACTTAAAAATCTGGCCATTTTTATAGCTTGTTCATCTGCTACCCTAACAGAATCATCGATGCAATGCTCACCTTGCAGAAAATTATGAGTAACTCTATTAAGTCCTATACCTTCAATTAATGTATCAACTTGATGCCTTCTTCTAGTACCTTCCTTTTCAACATTATCATACATAACACCATATTTAACACGATTGAACATACCTGAACCTTGAGGATCAGCTAAAACTACCTTAATCTTATTTGATACAGATTTAAGAAATCTAGAACAACCAGCAATAGTACCACCTGTACCAGAACCGGTTATAAAATAATCCAAATCATGATCCATTTGTTCCCAAATTTCAGGTCCCGTAGTTGCATAATGAGCTCTCCAATTATTATCATTCTCAAATTGATTTGCAAATACACCATTTGAATCTGTTGATTTATCATTTTGTAAAGTTAGGGCCCCTTTTCTGGCAGCATTAACATATTGATTTGGATCAACAATTGAGGCTGGTTTGACTTTCTCAATTTCTGCACCATAACTTTCTAATAATTGTAATTTTTCATTTGAGGTATCATCTGGTAAACAAATATGAGCAGTATAGCCTAATGCATTACATAACATAGCAAATGATATACCTGTTGAACCAGATGTACCTTCAAATAAGACATCACCTCTACCAGGAACTAATTCTCCCGTTTCTTCAAAATGTCTAATGACAGATAATGCAACTCTATCTTTTGCAGATCCACCTGGGTTTGCTAATTCCAATTTGGCATATATTTCACAACCAGTCTTTTCAGATAATGAATTAATTTTAACCATTGGAGTATTACCTATTAAGTCTGCAACATTTTTCTTTCTTTTTGGTATATCATGATTTTGATTTGACACTATTTTATATGTTAGATATGAACTACTTGCAACCAATGCTAGTATATAAAAGATTGATTTTGCTGACATAATAAGAAAGTTTAATATCAAAATCAGTAGAAAGTACTGTCAAATGATTGACTTGAGTATGGAAAATTCATGGTAGAATTTTTCTTTTTATTGATAAAAATGGAAAGACAATAAATAAAAATAAAAATAAAATTTAAAGAAAATGATATTATACGAGACCGATACGAGCGAATTCTTGTTACTAAGTAATATTTTCATGTCTTCGGGGTTGTTGAAAGAAATCAACAGGACAAACTTTTTAATCGTTTTATTAAAAGTTAAATGTGTTTTTATATCTTAGACTGAATCAAAATTAAAGATACAAAAAATGGATATAGTTGAATCTGTTTACAAAAGTATTATGCAAAATGATATTATTGTAATGTTTAGAGCATTTACAAATCAATATATATTAAGTCCTCTTGCTAAAACTGAATTTACATCACATTTAATTGAAAGTAGTTCTTCAAGATTTATTACGGCATTATTGATATACGGTGGTATATTATTAGCTATATATGAAATTATTTTACATTTTGGAGTTGCAATGAACTGGTGGAATAACCCTGCTGATGAAGTTTTCAAGGAAATTCCTGTTCATTGTGCACACGTTTATATATCAATTAATCTACTCAAAGAAGAGGACGCTGATGAAAATGAAGAAGAAAGTGATAATAAAAAGAAACCACAGTATTTATTGAAATATCCTATAGTATATCATTTTGAATTTAGTCCTGAAGAATATGCACATGAAGAGTACGGAACTGATTTGAAATTTATCACAGGTAAAGTTTATAAGTGGTTTTTAACTTCTGAAGTTTATCATCATCATAAACAAAATATTGGAGAGATAACGACAAATAATTTAAGTTTTTATAGTAAGAAAGGTAAATTATTGAAAGGTGACGATGAATATCTATGTGATTTAGGGGTTGACACCGGTGATACTATATATTGTGTGATACGTTATTAGGTATTTGATATATAATACAAAAAGCTATATTGAAAAAATTATTTTCTTTCTCTGTAATTATTATAAAGGTGACGTTCGGAATCATGATCTCTGGAGTGGTCATCATATTTCTTATTATAATGATTATCTCTATGTTCATTTCTGTTTGAATTTCTATATTCGCCTCTATATTCATGTTTAGTTTCATGTGTAGTTTCATGTCTATTTTCATGTCTGTTATGACTGCGTTCGTGTCTGCTTTCATGTTTAGCTTCCGTTCTATATTCATTCCTATATTTATGGTTTCTTTCAGACTCTCTTTTCTTATAACTCTCTATTTTTTTCTGTTTTTCTAATAATTCTTTTCTTTTAAGTTGCTGTAATTTAACGGTATATAAAGGATCTGATTTAAATAATTTTTCAGAATTTTCTATAGCTGTATCTTTTTTTATTTCTATGTCTTTGTTTAATATCTTATCCAAACGTGAAACTTTCAAATTTAAGTTTTTATCTGAAACAGAATCATCGATTTTTTTTCTACCTAATAAGATATCATCATTCAATTTTGAATTGTGATCATTATCTAAAGATGATATCTCTGATCTATACATCCAATTAGTTTTACTATATTTTTCATTTTCATTATCTTTTTTAGTATTAGTATCATTAATTAAGGATAAAAGTTCATCTTTTTCGTTTATTTCATTTAATTTTTTGTTATAAAGTTTGTTTTTTTTATATTGATCTAGAATCTCACGTTCTTTTTTCCAAACTTTCTCCCTATTTTTAAACAATTTTGGATTCCATGACTTTTTCAAATTTAAGTCAGATGGTGCCATTATTTTTCTAGTTGAGTTTATCAAAAAAAAAAAATAAAAAAATAAAAAAATAAAAAAAAATAAAAAAAGAATAGAAAGATAACTGTTAACTACAGAAAAAGAAAAGATAATAGAGTTTACTTTTACTGTGCGCCAGAATATTTAATATAATTCATGATATAATAAATTTATAAAGTGTATTATGAAAGATTAAAGGCAAAATACTTTTTTTTTGAAATATATATAGGAATTTACTAACTACTGTTGGCCACTTGAATTGTTACATCTTGAGCTTAAGATGCCTGTATAAAAAAAGAGAGTAGTTCAATAATTAAAATTAATAGAATTGTTAAAATATATAATTAACTATAAGTTATATAAAATAAACCAATATAAAAGGAATGAATTTGTAATTTTTTTATCAAATAAGCAACATAAAATAAATCATTAAGAATCTAAATGATAAATAATGCTATAAAAAAATGATAATTACAATACATCAAGAATCTAGTGATAATTAATAGATACATATTAAACATTATTGAATCAATAATGTATAAATGTAAAAAAAGAGAAGAAAGATGATAATATAATAAATTTCCTTTCTTTTCTTGATTTAAAAACCATGGATTTTAATATTTTTCTTTTTCAAACCTAAAGTTTGAACCATAAATTCCATAATTTTTAAACGTTGATCACCTTGTAATTGAATAACTTCACCTAATTCATCATCTTTGACGATATTACCATTACAGGCAAATTCTTTTTTAATAACTTTCAAAATTTTTTTTGAATCATATTCAGCTGGTAAACCTTGAACTGTTGTTAAAGTTTTTCTACCATTTCTTTGTTGAATACGGATATGAATGTAATTAGTTAATTCAGTTTCATCATCACCAGTGTCGGCGAAAGGGTCTATGACAAAATAATAATAATAATAATAATAATAATAATAAAAAGGAAATATTAATATTTGTTAGTATAAAAGTTGAAATTTTTTATATTAATCACGAAACTGTAATGATAATAATGATAAATAATTAAAAAATTAGTGACATCAACATACCAAAAGATTTAAGGTTTTCGATATTACTCATAAAATGTAAAAGCTAGATGTAAAAACAGAAGAAGTATAAGTGGATACAAAACCTTTGTTAATGGAGGATACCAAATGATTGTAAACTAATGAAGAAAGTATATATCACAAACGACACAAATTCTAAATCCTAACATGACTTTTTCTGTGGATTCAATAAAAAAAAATAAAAAAAATAAAAAAAAAATAAAAAATAAAAAAAAAAAACCAAATTTTCTTTTATTTTCTTTCATTTTTGTTGTTTTTCTCTTTTTTTTCGCCCACAAAGAAATTAAAAAAAAAATAAAAAAATAAATAGCATCACACAGTCGATCGACGCAGACTCCTAAGGGCAATATAAATTTAAAATTAAAAATTAAAATTAAAATTAAAATTAAAAAGGGCAACTTCAGCTAATTATTTCTCTCGCTCACATAACACAATTTGAAATTATCAATGCTCAGCTTGCAATTTAATTAGCTAATTTGTGTGATTAGGATGATTGATATTATATATAAAACATATATAGGTTAATATAAGATAAATATCATTTAGTTGGATGGTTCTTTCTTTTTTTTTTTCTCTTTATCTCTTTATTACCTACACAAAACCCATTGACAGTGTTTATATTAAACGCAATCTCCCCTTAAGATGTTTAGTAGCTCACGTCATAAAACAGATATTCAAACAAGTATTAAAAAGGCATGTACAATTGAAGAGACACCTCCTAAAAGAAAACATGTTAGAGCTTGTATAGTTTATACTTGGGATCATAAAAGTTCAAAAGAATTTTGGGAAACTCTTAAAATTATGCCATTAAAAGATAATGATGTTCAATTATTTAAAGCATTGATTTTAATTCATAAAGTTTTACAAGAAGGTCATCCATCATGTTTAATTGGTGGTTTTAAAAATATGAATTGGATTTCAAATTTAGATACATTACGTACAATGGATAGAAGATTTCAAATTTTAATACCTGAATATGTTAATTACCTTTTACAAAAATTAAGATTTCATCATAATCATAGAGGTTTTAATGGTACTTTTGAATATGAAGAATATATATCTTTAAGAACTGTTTCTGATCCAAATGAAGGTTATGATGCAATTTTAGATTTATTATCATTACAAGATTCATTAGATTCATTAGGTAGAGATATATTTAAAACAATTAGAAAAGATCATTCAGAATGTATTATTAGTGCATTAGTTCCAATAGTTGCAGAAACTTATGGTATTTATAAATTTTTAATTTCAATGTTAAGAGCAATGTATAAAACTTCAGATTCTCCAGATGTTTTAGAACCTTTAAAATTAAAATTTATTAATCAACATGAACGTTTATATGATTTTTATGCTCAATGTTCAACAATTAAATATTTAGCAACTTTAATTACAATTCCAAAATTAACTTATGATGCACCAACTTTAATTATTGATGATGATACTGATATTCAACCAGATTTACCACCTTTAAAAGAACAAAAAACTGCTGCAACAACTTATTCAACACCTCCAAATTCAAATGATTTTGATGAACCTTTACCACAACAACAACAACAACAACAACAACAACCAATTACAACTCAACCTACAGGTGTTGTTACAAATGCATTTATTCAACAACAACAAGCTTATGAATTACAACAACAACAATTAGAACAACAACGTCAAGCAGCTCTTCAACAACAACAACAACAATTAGCTCAACAACAACAATATTGGGAAGAACAACAAAGAAAACAAGCTGAAGCTCAACAATTAGCTCAACAACAATTATTAATTGATCAAGCTCAAAGACAAGCTCAAGGTAAAGTTGCAGAATTAGAAAGAGATATACTAGCTTTAAAAGGTCAATATGATAATGATCAATTAATGCTTCAAAGTTATGATCAAAAAGTTCAAGCATTAGAAAATGAATTATCAACAACAACTCAAACTGCTCAACAACAATTAGCTTCAAAAGATGAACAATTAAATTATTTACAAGAACAAGTTGATTATTGGAAAAATAAATATGAATCATTAGCAAAATTATATTCACAACTTAGAACTGAACATTTAAATTTATTATCAAAATCTAAAAAAGTTCAACAAAAAGCTGCATCAGCTCAAGAAGCAATTGAAAAACGTGAAAAATTAGAAAGAGATATGAAAGCTAAAAATATTGAATTAGCAGATTTAATTAAAGAAAGAGATAGAGCTAAATTAGAATTAGAAAGATTTAAATCAAGTACTAAAACAGATATTCAAAGTTTACAATTAGAAAAAGATGAATTAGAAAGAAAATTAGCAACTCTTGATAGAGCACAATCTGCTAATTTAACTGCAATATTTAATCAACATAATAAAGAAATTCAAGATTTACAAGATAAATTAAAAAATGCAACTTTAAATGCACCAACAGATTCAAAATTAAAAGATCTAGAGGATAAATTACAAGAAAAAGATTTGGAAATTGAAATGATGCAACAAACAATGGATGAAACAATTAAAGATTTAGTAAATCAACAAAAATTAACAGAAAATTCAAATGATAAACAATTAAATGTTTTAAAAGATAATGGTATTAAGAAAATTATTGATTTAATTGATGCAATTTTAAAATCAGGTATTAAAAGAATTCAAAATTCAATATTTGAATTAGATTCTCCAATGCAAGCTGGTAATTTAAATACATCACCAGAGTATTTATCTTCATTAATTGAAAAATCATCTGGTTTATCAACAGATTTTGCTTCAAGTTTTAATTCATTTTTAGTTGATGGTATTAATGGTGATGCAGCAACTGTTATTGATAGTGTTACAAATTTTACAACTTCAATTGGTGATATATTATTAGATACTAAAGGTTTAACTAGATTAACAAAATCAGATGATTTTCAAGATGATTTAATTGATACTGCAAGAGATGTTGCAGAAATTTCAGAAGTTTATTTAGAAGCTTTATTCCATAAAAATCTTGATCCATTAAGTATAGATGATAAAACTGATGCTGTTATTAATGGTAATATTGATGTTCAAGAAATTTTACAAACTTTAAATCAATTAGTTGAATCATTAAAAACACCATCATCAAAAATTGATTTAAGTAAAGTTAATGGTGAATTAAGTGATATTGTTGATAAAGAAATGACAAATGCTTCAAGAGTAATTGATGAAGCTTCAACTCATTTAATTTCATTATTAAATCAACCATTCGATCCTTCAATGTCATCAATTGATATTGAGGTTAATAAATCAATTTTAGCTTCTGCATCTGCAATTATAACTGCAATTAAATATTTAATTCAAGCTTCAATTGAAGCTCAACAAGAAATTGTTAATAATGGTAGAGGTTCAAATTCAAGAACTTCATTTTATAAGAAAAATAATAAATGGACTGAAGGTTTAATTTCTGCATCAAAATCAATTGCTTATACAACAAATACTTTAATTAGAATTGCAGATGGTGTTTTACAGAATAAACATACTAATGAAGAATTAATTGTCGCATCAAGAGAAGTCGCTGCTTCTACAGCTCAATTAGTTTCAGCTGCTAGAGTTAAATCCCAATATATGTCAAAAACTCAAGATAAATTGGAGGATGCTTCAAAGAAGGTTAATGTTGCTTGTAAACAATTAGTTAACCAAGTTAATCAACTTATTTCAAATAAAAATGAATTAGATGATATAGATTATAGTAAATTATCTATTCATGAAAATAAAACCGCTGAAATGGAACAACAAGTTGAAATTTTAAAACTTGAAAATGCTTTGAATTCAGCTAGAAAGAGATTAGGTGAAATTAGAAAATTCAGCTACAGAGACGATGAAAGTGATGATGAGTAAGTGTGTACATGATATCAGCATTCGATGAATAGTATTCCAAGTTATACGTTTGAAATTGTATTTATGTGTGGTTTTGTAAATATATTTGTGTGTATATAGGGTATATAATTTATATATGGGTATGTCCACTTGTGAAAAATATTTCTTTACTCCAATTTTATTTTAGCATTCTATTTATATCATGAAATTGTTGAAGCTTGCTAGACTGAATAATAGTCAGCCTTAGCAAAAAAAGGGGAGAATAAAAACATGCTATCAAAAATTTAGTCCGATCCATTGGTAAAGGCTGCATTTGGATAGTAGACATCTTCAACAATAACATGTGATAGTGTTGAAGTCTGTCTTATTTCTTGTTCTGGTTGGGCTTCGAATTTAATTGCGGCTTTGAATTCATCAAACCATTCAGCAAAAGATAAATTAGTGTCGGAAACTTTATATTCTTCAGAATAACTACGCCAGACGTCCTGAATCTCATGGTTGTAATTCCAAAAAATAGCTAATTCTTTTGATAAGTTTTCCTGATCTGTATAAGTTTTTGCAAATCTTGAATAATATAATCGAAACGCTGTAAACCCATTTACAATCGACTTTTTCTTGTGTTTTCTTTTCCTCGGACGAGTTAATGGGTACAATGTTTCATACTTCTTAAGAATAAGTTCGAGGTCTGCAGGAGTGTAATACAAAGGAGTCGGTTTTCCAATAAATGCTTCATTTTTTTGTGGGGAGCTACTTTTACTTTTTGTTGCACATTGCTTTTTTACCCGCATAGTTTTAGCACCAATCTTTTGTTTTCTTTCAGTTCTTGCCATTTTATTAGAAATCTTTGCTATTAGTATTTGGCTAAATATATTTTTTGTACCTTAGACTATAAAAAATTTAATACCCAAATTAAATAAAGCAAGCATATATATGTTTAATCAAAAATGATGGGTAATGTGAAAATCTAGAGGATTTAAAATAAGAAAGACGTATAAACAACATTCCTCATTTCCACGCCATAATTGCTACTTTCGCTATTTATTGTAACAAGTCGCTTATCTATTTTTTTTTTTTTTGAAAATTTATATATAAGATTACGTAAAAATTATGAAACATTATTATTATTTTGACACAAATTTTAATATATTGAAAGTTTCGGAAAATAAACTCGATAAGGAATTTAAATCTATTTTTTTTATAAAAGATTATATATTGAAGTTATTGAAATATTTGATATATTTTGGGAGAGATGTCTCTTCCTTTTTCTTTTCTTCTGCGATTAGAAGCCCAATTTTTTATTTGGGTTTCTTGTAAATTGGTTTTGGACTTTAAAAATAAAATATCATCCCTACTTAAATAAGGGTAATCGATATTTTCTTCAAACCTGTTAGAAAAATAGATATTGTTAGTATTTCTGTGCAAATATTAAAAGTAAAACGATAAATTTACTCACCATTCATTTAAAACTGATGTGATTTCTTTGGGTAATCTTTTTACACTCCTATCTAAACCTGTTACATGATTTTTAGTATTGTTTTGAATAATGCTTTTTTGGTAAATTTCTTTTGAAATGTTTTCTTTACAGTCATTGTCTTCTTCTTTATCATGATCCGCATAATCTTCTCTCTCATCACCATATTCTTTTTCCAAAATCGATTGGAAACAAGATTGTTGGGAAATATCAGTTAGTAAATCATCATCGAATAAAAACTTTATATCATTATTTATGTTTGTCCGCTCAATAAGGTTGTATCGTATATTTATTATTTTATTAATTGATTCTGCAATATGGTTAATTAATGATAATAAAGTTTTACTTTGATCATCTATGACATTATTTTCCAAAATATTTTTTAGTTTCTGTATAAGTTTGAAATTGGAACATGTTAGTATATAGTAAATTTTATTTATTTTTTATGCAATAAAACATACAGTCATATCATCCACCAAGTCATTGGCATGAAATTCAGTTTCAATAGATGTTTTTGATAATGCTCCTAAAACATCTTTTAGATGTATATATATATCCGTTAGTCTAGATAAATGTTAGTACATATATTAAAATGCATTAATGATTCCTAAAGAAACATACTCTTCTTGATACATCTATATATAGTATGAATTCATTATCAATTCTTCTTCAACAATTAAACTGGAAAAATAAAATATAATCTATTCATTTTTTTTTTTAATTTTAAACAATATGAGCTTACATACTTTCGTTATTTCCTTGTATTTATATATCATATATCCAAGATTGAAATTTCTCGAAATTCTCGCGATATAAAAATCTGAAACAGGTTTGATCCATCATAATAATATCAACGTAGCGGATATGATGCAACTTACTTTTTAGATTTATTTGTGGTATATTTATATAACACTTTATATAGATTTAGTTATGTGAGCCAAAAATATTCTATATAGGTATTATTAGCACATATTCGTCCATTCTATGAGTTACAGAAGGTAAATTCCACATTATTCAATCTCAAAATGACGTTTTTAAATACTGAATTTTCAACATTGGAAGACCATAATGTATCCATGTGTTCATAACCATCTAATCCAATGGTTTCAACATCACAACTCAAATTTTCTAATGTTTTATCGATGTCAATTAACATATCAGACTTACCATAAATTAATAAACAAGGAGTAGTAATTGTTTGAGTTGGAAAGGATGCAACTCTATTTGTTTTTTTAGAAGTACCACTAAAATAAACTAATTTTGAACCTGAAGCGCCACCTTCGTCAAACATATTAAATCTTTTATTATCAATTATTTGAAACCAGTGAACAACAGATTTTACAGATGACGGTGAAAACATATGTGGGTAACCAACTTTTTTCTGAGATTGACTTATATTACCGGATTTCCAATTAAATAAAAATACTAAAGATTTATCAACCACTATTTCATAAAATGTTGGACCCATTAACTTTTGCCAAAATACAACAGAAGGTAAAATTGCACGTTTACCAAATATTCTATATAATAAACCAGGTGCTGATCTTACTAAATATGAACAGATTGGATTATTTAATCCTTGTGGTATCATTGCTGGTGATAAACCAATAAAAGTATTAATTTTTTTATTCAAGTCTTGATTTAATGATAAAGCAGCTAGGCATTGTGCTGATCCTTGACTGAAACCTATGTAACTTAATTGAGGTTTATGTGTAACATTTAGTATGTAATCGATTGTATTAGGTATATCAAACATTGCAAATTCGTCCAGTGAATAATTCCAAAATTTTTCATCTGTAGATGATAGAATCAAATGTTTTCTTGAATATTTATTACCTCTATTATTTCCTAACCAAACATCATAGCCTTGATTAACTAATAGAAAGGGTAAGCATTTACTAGTTGTTTCACCTAAAACGAATAACTCACTATTTGTTAATAAACCATGATGCATATAAACAACTGGTGCATTTATTGGAACTTTACCAGATTTGGGTAATATTCGATGAATAGATAATAGGTAACCGTCCTTGGTTTGTACAACATGTTCATGAACTTTATAACCGTGTAAATGAACAATATCAACTATATCAACTGCATTTATGATTTTATTGTGTAAATCTTGTTCATTTACAGAATTTTCATCAAATTTCTCGGTATCTAAAGACGAAGCCGATAAATCAGGGGAATGCTTTTTAAATGAAGAAGATATATTATCAGGGTTGTTAAACATCGGATTAAAATTGGATAAGTATTGTTCAATTCCTAATGAATGAAATATCAGCATTGGTAATTGTACGAATACTGCAAGTAAATTCAGCAAAATTTCAAAAACGTTCATTAAATTTAATTCAATTATAAGGCTGATTATTGGATATTAATACTTAATAAAAGATAGTTTGAACAGTGAAAGGGTAACATCCATCAAAGAAGGAAAAACGTTAGAAACTGTGTTTACATGTTATAAAACTCTCCCATTTTCATGTTAAGGCTGTGTAATTATTATTCCACATATTAACGCGATTTTGAGCTGTTAATGTCTCATTTACTTACTTAAATATAATATTTTTAACTTCTATCAAATTGTAATCTATACATATATATATTTTGTACAAAAAAGACTTTAAGAAATGTAGTTTTTCTTGAAGTTGAAGTTGATGATATATTTATCAACAGGAACTTCAAAATTATTGTAATACTTATCAACAATGGTTGAAAGTTTAGTAAATGTAGTAATGTAAAGTTGGCATAATGCAAACATACAATTGTTGTATAATTCTTTTTCAATTTGTTCACCAATAGCAATGCTAAATTGGTTTTCTCTCTTTTGTTGGTCAATATAATAGCAACGTCCTTTCAAAATAGCTTTTAATCCAATAGCAATATTGGTAATTTCTTGTTTGAAACTATCACCTTTAAATGGTATCATCATATTCTTGATATTATCGACAGAATAGGTTCCAAAATTGGCAGGGTTCCCGTTATTATTTATGAGATTTTCTAAATCTTCAAGTAATCTCATAATATTACCAATATTATATTGACGTCCAAATATTTCAGAAAAGTCTCTCATTTCTTGATCTCTCAAGTCATCTATAGATTTACTCAAATCTTTTGGAAATTCTTGTAGATTTTTAGTTTCTTCAAATAACCATTTATAATTAATCCATAAAGTTAAATGTTTTTGAATTGAAACACTTGCATCAATGTCATCGCTTGATGATTCATGAATTTTAATTTCAATTTTCAATGTTTCAAGTCCTTTATTTAAAGCTGTTTTAATTATATCCCACATCATATAATAATTACCATATACTTTTTTATCAGTTCCAAATGCCACTATATTAACAAGATTTAATGAATCAACAATTCTATGAATTCTATTAAAAAATATAGGATATGCCTTAACATAATTCATAATATGACAATGGAGTGATGATGATAAAATTTCCTGTGATTGTTGATCAACTTCTTTACTCCATATTGAGTTAACTTTTGTTTCTAGTTTAGTGAAATTACCATATAAATATTCCTGATTGGTTGGTGCAAGTGATTGAGAAAATTTCCTTAATAAACATAAAATTGGTGGTGTTTCAATCATATTATTCCTAGAAATTGATAAAAGTAATTTTAATGTAGCATTGAAAGTTGGATCAAATAGCTGTCTCATAATTTCAAACATATCATCACCAATATCACGATCCGTTTCAATTGATCCAGACAAAAAGTTTGTAGTAGTTGCAAATTGGTTGCATCTAGTTTGTAATGGTATTTTAACAATATTCTGAAAATTAAAATCACTGGATGATGTAATTCCAAATAGAAATTTCAATAATTCTTGCTCTATGGATAATACGTTTACAATTTGAGAAAAATATATATTAATCTTATTTATTAAATCTTCATCAGCAGAATTGATATCGGAATCTTTATTTTGAGCTTTTGAGAATAAATTAACATTTCTTTTAGTTGCAAAGTCTTTTTTACCTCTTACTGCTGAATATTTTTCATCTATCAAAATTGATGGATCAGAATTAAATGAGAATTTTTGTGTGCCTAGGAGAGAAACTTGTTGGTTTAATTGTTTTAATAAAACTGTTGTTAAGTTATCAAAAAATGGTTTCATTGTAATGATAAATGAATTCAAAATGTCATGATAATCATCAAATGAAACCCATTTAATAAAAGCAATTAAACCTTGGATTGTAAGGAGATATGAAGCTTTATCCAAAAATGTAGTCTTTAAGAAAGTAGTATCAAAGTTTTCAGGTGTCACATTTTGTAATTTGGATGATAAACTCAAAGAAATTGATTCAAATATTTTATAAGTATTTTTTTTAAAAGTTAGAACAAAAGATATTTTGGCATTTTCATATGTTGCCTTCTTTTCTTGTAAAGCTTTCATCTTTGATAACTGATTGTCATTGTTCTCGTCATCATTACTTCCACTAATTTTTAATAATGCTATATATAACTCATTTAATATTCTTTCAAGTTGTTCATTTTGATAGCCTAATGAAATTTGTGATGACAATAACTTATGTAGTTTTGAATCTGATATTTCAACAGAATGGACGATTTCATTTAATTCATTCATTAGTAATTTTTCATTTGTTGCCTCCACTTGTAAACCATGGCCTTGCTCTTCAATAAAATCAACATCATCTTTAAAAGCTGATAATTGAACTCCAAAAAATACTAATATTGGATCAATGTGATCACAAATTTGAAATGCAGTTGAAATAGATTGTTTTAAAGCTGATGAAACACTTGTTACTTGTGTTAATGTCTGGATTTTATCGTATTGCAAATGCTCTAATTCTTTAATTATCTTATTTTGTAATGTCAGTGAATCATCCTTGATTGGATCATAATTTATTTCATCTAAAATTTCCAACAAATCATTATTAGTTGGAGCTGTATCAGAAATACGTGAAAAAGCTCTTGATCTGGCATGATGCCTATCATCGTGTACTAATGACTCATCAATATTATTTTCCATTGCCTTCAAATGATTAACTGAAGTTAGCAATTTATTAATTTCTGATTCTTGTGATAAATTAGGTAAATTGGATATTTCATTTGATGGAGGTTTTATATCATCTTCAAAACTAGTTGTTATAATTGGAGCAGAAAGTTTACTTGGTTCATGTGTTGCAGTGTTTTTTCTTGCCCATGGTTTAGAAAGATTTAATGGAGCCGTTTGAGTTTCATCTTCACCATTACTTAAGTAACTATCAATGTCAAAATTGGAATTTATATCACTTTCAACGGATATATTATTATTTTTAAATCTTGATTCATCACCAATTTCAAAACTTAATTGACTAGGCTCGTTATTTAAAGTACCTGATAGTAGTCCTCTTTTAGCCAAATGTTCAAAACCAGAAGTATTTATTGAATTGACAGGTTTAGGTTTAGAAGATAAAGAACCTGACATTGCAGCTGCAGCTGCAGTTGTAGCGTGGCTTTTCTGTTGTTGAGTTCTTTGTTGCTCCAACTGTTGTTGTTGTTGTGATCTTCTTCTCTGTTCATCTTGTTGTGATCTCCTTCTTAGTCCATCTTGTTGTGATCTTCTTCTTATTTCTTCTTGTTGTGATATTCTTCTTCGTTCTTCTTGTTCTATCCTAGCCCTTTCAGCTTCTTCTTCTTGTTGTTGTTGCAGTTGTAATAACTGTCTTCTTCTTTGTTCTTCTTGCTCTTGTCTTAATCTTTCAGCCTCTTCTTGTTGTTGTTGTAGTAGCTGTCTTCTCCTTTGTTCTTCCAATTGTTGCGATTTTCTTCTCTGTTCTTCCTGTTCTTGTAATCTTCTTTCTAATTCTTCTTGTTTCCTTCTTTCTAATTCTTCTTGTTTCCTTCTCTCCAATTCTTGTTGTCTACGTTTTTCAATTTCCTGTTTTCTTCTTTGTTCCAAAGCTGCTTTCTTTTGTCTTTCATGTTCTTGAGCCAAATTTTGAGCCTCTATATAACGTTGTTGTTCTTCTCTTTGTTTTTGTTCTTCCCATCTTCTTCTTTCTAATTCTAATTTATTTTTATTTTCAAGATCAGGATTAACTAAATTTTTAGCATTAGCAGTTCCAGATATTGCAGCTGCAGTTGAAGCTCTAGCCAATTGTGCCATTGATGGTGAAACTGGAGATTGCATTGAAGGTGATGATGATAGTATTGCTGGAACTGGAGAGCCTAAACTTTTCTTTAATGAAGATCTATCAGTATTACTTGATTTACTTGGGGAGCGTTGTGGAGTTGGATTTGTAAAAGTATTTGATATATTTCTTCTTGGTGAAACAATTGGACTTCTATTTAAACTTTGTGGAGTTGAATTTCTTTTTTGGGGTGATGATAATCTACTTGGATTACCACCATGATAAGAATCATAAAGAGATTCTAAATGAAAATAATCGATAGAACAATTAATTAATTCAGGTGTATTACCATTTGTATATCTAATATAATTATCAATTAAAGTACTACACCAGACTCTTCTCTCTTTTGGTGTATGAACTTCCCAATAATATCTTTTACCCATTTGACAAATAAAACCAGTTGGAACTTGATCATCTAATTCTAAAGAACTTAATTCATCAAAATCCCAAGATCTACCAATTTGAATTTGACCATTTGAAGATTCTTTACCTTTATGTAATCTCATTCTACCTGATGTTTTAATTGATAAAATTAAAAATCTATCTTTTTTATTTGATTGTGGACTATTTGTAGGTGGTCTTGAATTTGGAGATTTTGCATCTTCAATTATTCTAACATGAGCAATATAATTTTCAATTTTCTTTCCCATTGAATCAATATCTTTGAATAAATATAAATTAATCTTTCTCATATCAATTTCATATTGTTTTGCAAGATCCATTGAATTCATTGGACGATGACCTGGTTGAAAACCTTGCTGATTAGGCGATGATGGGGACATTGCATGTGCCATTGTATGAAATAAATGTTTTTGTCCTTTCAATTGAATAATTGGCTATCAATTCCACAGAATAATGGGAAATGACTGTACTGTTTTATCAATTCTAAACAAAACAACAAGTATCCTAATATTTATTGTTACTATTATCGATATATTTATTATTCTCTGTGCTATATTTTTAATTGTTCTTTCTACATTCATCCGCTAATTGCGAGTAAAATAAAAATGCATCGATTTTAAAATATGTGTTGTGGTCGATCGACGTAGCTCTACACATATATCAGCTTCTTTTAAGATTGGCTCTATTAGAATTAAACAGTTAAAAAATTAAATAAATACACAACAAGTTTCATGGAAATCATGTTGAAATCTTGGTAGTTTCAAATAAATCTGTATCATTATTACCTTTAAGTTGATCATCATCTCTGTCTTCGTTTTTTTCTTTTTTCACTTCAACTCCTTCTTCTTGCTTTTTTCTTAGCTTTTCCTCTTCAAGTTTCTTCAAAGAAATTTGCAATCTTTCATTTGCATCGGTAATTTTATATCGTCCAAATTCTTCATCTAAAACTTTTAATTCTAATCCAGAATGTAAAATTCTTTCAAAATCTTTATGGTTAATTTTCCAATTTAATTTATCACCACAAAGCCAAGTAATTACCTGATCACAATATCCTAATAATTCAACATCAAATTCACAATGATTGATTGGATCTCTATTAATCAGTATTTGAGGTATTTCATTTGGAATTTTATTGACAATTTCACTAACTGGTGCAACTTTTAATGAAGTACCGATACAAATTAATAAATCACATTTTCTAACATCTTCTTTAATTGTATTATGATATCTATCAGGTAAATTTTCACCAAAGAATGTTATATCTGGTTTCATAACACCAAATGATTTAATATTTTCAAATTTTGATGAATAATAAAAATTATCATCATCTTCCATTTTTTCAAATTTTCTTATTAAATTTTTCCTTTCCCCTTCACAAAATGGACAATATGCAATTTTTTTCTCTCTTAAATTTGAATATAAAGTTTCACCAGGAATTTTATATTTACATGTAATACAACTTGCAGTTGCAAAAGATCCATGACATTGAACTAATTTATCATATTTAACACCAGCATTCGCTTCTAAATTATCAATATTTTGAGTATAATTTCTTAATAATTTACCTTTATCTTGTAATAATTTAATAAATCCATGTAATGGAGTAAAGGAATCTTCTGGTGGTAAAATCATATATGCAATTGAATAAAAAATAGATGGATCCCTTTTAAATAATTCTAAACTGAAAACATCTTGTGGATCATCTAAACCTAAATTTCTCATTTTTGAATAAAATCCTTGTGATGATCTGAAATCGGGTATACCAAGTGAAGTTGAGATTCCAGCTCCTGTCAATACTAGGATATTTTTTGATTTTTTCAATGAATCACAAACATTTTCAATTGTATGAAAGTCTAGTAGTTTTGTTCTAGTTTTCAAAACTCGATTAATAGCCTCTCTTAAAAAATAAATTGATAAATGTAAAGGATCGGATGATGATATTGAAGATCCTGATGATATTGAAGATACTGAAGATAAATTTTTCTTAGCTTTACTTGGTTTAAAACCTAATAATTTAGTTAAAATTATAATATCATCAGAAGTTGGACCTGATGGTAAGAATAAATCTAAGAATGAAACATGACCTTCGGTTTTCAAAAATTTACGTATTTGAGAGCATAATTTTTTTGTAACTTTAATTTCATTTAATGGAGGTATTTGACAATCTTTATCATACAAATTTAAATCAATTTCCTTTTCATTATTATCTAATTCCTCAAATTGAAATTCACTTATATCATCGTCCGAATTAAATTCGGAATCTGAATCTGAAATTTTATCATCATTATTATTCGGTATTTGTTTGTTTTTTCCATTACTAATATTATTTTTTATATTACCATTGTTTTCAGTATCTTCATTTAAATCTGAGTCAGAAAATGAACTTGAACTTGAACTTGAACTATCAATGACTTCAGGTTTAAAAATTTGATTGTTCGAATTTCCAATTGAATTATCATTAGCATAAATTGATAATCCTTCATCAGGATCAGTTGTTATCTTTTGACGTTTTGATGAATTATTATCAAAATTGGAATTTCGATTTGATGTGTTATCAATTAAAGAATCATCTTGTTCTCTTTTCAATGATTTTTTAGAATCGTTATTTGACATTGTCATTTAACTTTTTCTTAGTAATTATTCAAATGGATATGTTCTTTGAATGACTAGATTCATGCATTAATTAATGACATTAATGAAAAGAAATTGTATTACATTAAAACCATAAATCTAAGAAAAAGCAAAAGCTAATAATTAATTTGAATACTGAGTTAAATTTTAAACAAAACACCTGTACGTCGATCGTCCTTTATTTTAAGAAATGAAATTTTAAGAAAATTATTTTTTCAATCGCTTACAAATTCAAACTATTTTTTCTTTTTTCTTTTTTTTGTTTTTCGTGAGGAATCGAGAATTTTTGAATTTTGTGATTGATTTACATTGAAATACTCAAGTTACTGCTGGACGAAGATTTACAAGTGTTAATATTGTTAGATTCAGATACCAGCAATAGAGGAAATTAATAAACAAAATGCCAGCAAAACATAGACCAGCAGTTCCACCACTTCCAAGACTTAGAGTTAAGAATCAAATTGCTAAACAACAAGCTAATCCATGTTTAGTTATAATGTCTCAAATGTTAAACTGTTGGGCATCAAATGGGGAAGGTAATGTTGCATGTAAGAATCTTGAACAAGAATTAAAAGGATGTATGGGTAAAGGTATTAAAGTACCACCACCACCAAAGCCAACACTTAATTATCATGCTGCTAGACTTTTACCAAAGATTCATAAACAAGAAAAGAAATGAATCAATTTACACTAAAATATTATTTTTATTATTACAATTATTAATTATTAAATCTAAATAAAGATTAAATCTAGCATAATAATTGATCATTAGTAACAAAAATATTTACCTTGTATAATAATAATAATAATAATAATAATAATAATAATAATGGTGATAAAACTGTTCCCCAAAAAAATTAATTTATAAAAAGAAATCCTAGATGTGATTTCAATATTGCTTTTTCTCCTCTGTATATAAAACAGCATTTATATATAAATATATAAATATAAATATAAATATAAATATAAATATAAATATAAATATAAATATAAATATAAATATAAATATAAATATGTCGAAACAACTCTCAACGTTGCCTATTCAGGTAAGATATCGATGCCAAATTCATGTTGGCAATAGCGCTATATTTCCGCTCCAGTTAAAAAAATGAAATGACCAACCACCAGATATCCCCAAGATTTAGAACTTTCGTAATAAGTTTAAAAAATTTTATTTTATTAAATTATATATTAGGTAGAATTATATTTATATATTTTATGTAATTAGGTATCAATAACACACAGAATTAAACAAAAACGAAAGTTAAAATTAAAAAATTAAATTAAATTAAAGAGAAAACAAGAAATCATAAAGTCATAATTTTAAAAAGAAAACAAGATAAATAAAAATTATAAAAAATGATTCTTTATTCTTTTTATCATATATTTTGAATTTATCTTTTAACGAATGAAAATATTTTTTTTAAAAAAAAAATATGATTTAAAAAATTGGATATAATTGATAATCATAATGGATAAGGGTAAAAAAAAAAACTGTGTAATTAATGATCTAAATTAAATTAGTAAGTTAATTAATATTTTATTGAATTTATTTATTATTTTATTATAATTAGTTTGTTAAATTTGAATAAGAACAAAACTAAAATAATTAGATAACTTGAATGTAATCTTCATCATCTGGTTCTTTGTGACCAGCTGGCATTCTTAACCATGATGGTTCATTAATTGGTAAGTAAGATGAAGCAGTAGTTTGTAAACCATCATAGAATGCATAGAATGCACAAATTGAGGTAATAAAACAGAAAATACCAGAAACAACTCTAACAGCTGAATGGTCACCAGATTCTGCAATTGTTAATAATAACATAAAGAACCATTTACAGAAAGTTAAAACAAATAATGGAATTGTTGATTTAAAAGTTGATAAGAATAATAAGAAATCAAAAACAACCCAACCTGAAAGGAATAAAACAATAGCTGATGTGAAATTGTCAGTTGATTTATAAGAAGCAGCAACATTAAATAATGATGAAGTTGCAGCACCATATGACATAATAAAACCACCATAACAAAGTAATAAAGTTGAACCGAATAAGTTATCATCAACAATTGCCCAAATACCCATAATAATTTGAATTAAACCATTACCAAAGAAGAACATACCAGTTAAAACAGCTGGAGATTCAACTTTTCTAGCATGACATAAAATTAAACCTAAAACGAATAATGAAACAGCGATAAATGCTAAACCGACTGAACAAGATGATGGATATGGTCTCCATTCATTTGATCTTTTATACCATGAGTTTCTTAAAAGACCAGTTCTTGGTGGTAAGATAGTGTATACGTATTTTTTTTCAAAGACTTGTTCAGACATTTTTATTTGTAATTAATTAAATAGAATATTTCTTGATTAATAAAACAATTAAAAAAAAAAGAATAATAATCAGAAAAAAAAAACAAAAGAAATAAAGAAAATAAGAGGGAGAAGAGGAAAAGTAAGTGATTATAAAATTAGAAGGAAAATTAGTTATTTAAGTAAAAAAAATTGAAATAAGGGGAGTCAAATTATTTTTATATTGAAAAGGGTTAATTCATAACAACAAAATAAGGAAATGGAAATGGAAATAGAAATAAAAAATATAAAACACAAACAAATAATAATAAATTTTAATGGAAATTGTAAAATACAATTGTTGTTGAGTGGGTGGGTATGAAATGAAATAAAAGTAAGTTGTTACGATATGGTGGTTAACAACAACAACCTAATATTGATACTCAATTGTTTGTTTGATATGAACTGAATTAAAAAAAGAAAAAAACTGTTAAGAAAAAAATATTGAAAATATTAAAAATATAATAAATTAGACAAATTAGACAAATAAATGACCTAATTAAGAAAAAGAACGCAATGGAAAATAGAACAGAACAACATGTCAACATTTTCAAAAATTTAGATCTACTATGTGATTATTCAATATGGTGTCAGAAATAGGTAATAAGTAAACAAATTAGTTGTAAAAAAAGAGGTTTAAACAATAAGTGGCTTTACCGTGGTTGAAAATTTGAGTGAATAAAAATTTCATTTCCGATTAAATTACTGATTATTAATAATTATTAAAGTAAAGTCATTTTTAATCATAAAAGTTAACATCAGATTACAATTTTATATATTACATTGTTATTAGTAATTTACCCCTTTACAAATTTAAGGATATTAATTTATTTAAAAAGTTGAATATGATGATAATATAATATGATAATATGATAATATGATAATATAATATGATGGTATAATATAATTAGTTTAATTCAAAAATGTCAGTTGTCAAACAACAACAATAGAATTAACACATAAAAAGTGTCAAAAAAAATAAAAAATAAAAAATAACAAAAAACACAAAAAAACCATAAAAAAAACCCACATATGAAAAATAATAGCCGGAAACAACGGAAATCTTTAAAAAGTTTCAGAGGCTAATACTTTTTTTCTTTAATTTAAACTAAAAGGTAAAAAAAATTATCGTACTATAGCCTGATTAGGTCATTTAATTAAATGCATTTTATCCGGCTTTGAAGGAAATTTTAAATACTATTGTTTCTTTTTTTTTTTTAAATTTAATAAATTTAATAAATTTATGATTGTTTTATTCATTATCTTGGCGAAGATCTTTTACTTTACATTAATGTTATAATAAATGTAATTAAATTTATTTAATATTATATATTGATATTATATATATTTATTAAATGGATTGAAATGAGAATTTAATCATTAGAGATTAATAAAATTAAAAGTCAAAGAATGTGAAAATGTAAATAAATCCTTAAATATAGTAAATGAATTTATTTATTCATTACATTCCGAAGTGAAACAACTAAACAATTAACCTAGTACATAGCCGTTCCGAGACATCCGATTTCCGCTCACTAGAAAAAGAATGTATTACTATTATTAATGAAAATAAAAAAAAAAGTCGTCAGTTTCCAGTTTCCGTTCCAATTTATTCATCTTTCATTATTTATAACATTCCATCACATTCCATCACATTCCATTCTCATTCTTATTCTATTTTAGGAATAAATTTTGAAATTTGGAAAATTTAATACACTTCTCCCGCTTTTCTTTAATTTATTAAATATGTATGTTACACGGCTATCTCGGAGTAGACGGCTATCTCGGAGTAGACGGCTTTAATTACTCTAAAGTGGGTTTTTTATAATGTTTACATTTCAATTTATAATAAATTGCTGACATTATATTTTCTGTTTTCGGCTCAGCAATTCATACAATATAATAAAATAAAATAAAATAAAATAAAATATAATAAAATATAATATAATAAAGTAAAATATAGTATTGTATAGCAATTAAGGGTTTTTTTTTTCTCATTTTTCAATAACAAAGAAAATTACCTAATTAAATTAAATTGAATATGTAATTTGGGGCACTTAAAATTGATTGTAGTCATAGTTATTAACATATCATATATCACCATAATATGATATAGAATATATCAATTACAATTATTAATATTAATTACTAATATTAACTTAAATGAATTTATTTACATTAGTAAATTCTGACAATAATATAATAAATAGGTAATTTGTAAATAAAACTCAGCATAGATAGACTCTATTCTGTCAAGGGAGCAAATATATATAATATATATATAATATATATAATATATAGCCCGGCCGGTAAATAAATGTTATACTTGAACCAAAATCACCTGTTTTCACACAATCATCAACAGGCTCTACAAAGCGCGCAATCAATAGAAATGTCGGCTCCTGAAATTGGTTTGAAAAACCGCCGGTAATTGTAAGTGTGGCGCAGTCCAATGGCTTCAAATATTATGATATGTATTTAAAAAATAAATAATAATTTTGCGTCGATGTTGCGTCGATTTTGCGTCGATCCGACTTATCACACTTTTTTTTCTCTCTCTCTTTTTTTTTTTATTTTTTTATTTTTTTTATTTTCCAACATGATTGAAGTTTTTCACTCTAATGATATTTCCTTTTCTATTAATTTAATTACAAAACTTGCCTTTTTATCATCAAATTCACACACATTTTAAAAGAGTAACAATGTTATCTCATACTGTAAAATCAAGGGCTTATTATTCAACTGTTAAACTTGGTAAAACTTTTGGTGAATTTCAAAATGAAACAACAAATTTAAATTTAGCTGATAACTCAAAAGATGAAAGTTTGATTACAAAGATAAAAGAGAATAATGTATACAAGAATTATTTTCAAAATTTTGAAAGACTGAAAAAAAATTCAGAAATTCAAAATAGAATAACTTCCTTTGAAGAGCAAAAATCTTTTAAACAAGTCTTTGATTATTTATCAAAAGAATCAAATAAAATTGGTATTGTTAAATCATTAGAAACTTTTGTTAATTTCCAATCTCCATTACAACAAAAGAGAAATGATTTATTATCAAATCCAAATTTTTCCCCTTCTTCAATACCAAAGAATGGATTATCTTTTTTTGCAAAACCTTCAGGTCCAATTAATTTAGAAATTCAATATAAAAATAAATCTGATTCTAATAAAATTTTATTAGAAGCTTTATCTCCAACTTTAATTTATATTAATAAAGAAATAAATTCGAGTAAAGAAATGTATGATTTTGTTAAAAAAATTATAATTAATACATTTCTTAAAAATTTAAAATCAAATTCAAAAAAATTAAAAAAACCTAATAATAATTTAAAATTTTTAAATCAAAATAAATTAAAATTTTCAATTGATGAAATTAAATCTAATAGTTTATTATATCCTTCATTACCAATTGTTGATATTCAAACATTACCATTATTATTAAAATTTTGTTTAAATTCTTTAACATTTGATTTTAATTCAATTTCAACTTCTTTATTATTAATCGATTATATTAAAAAGCATCAATCAATAGAATTATATGGTTATGGTTTAAATATTGATTGTTATAATAGTATATTGATTCAAATTTGGTCTAAAACTGAAAATTTAAATTTAATTGCTAATTTAATTGATGAACTGAAAATAAATGCAATTCAACCAGATTTATTTACTTTTAAAATCTTATCAAAAATTTATTTACATTGTATGCGTGTTAAAGATACTGTTAAAAGTGAGCCTTATATAATATGGAATGAAAGTCGAAATGTTCATAAAATTAGAGATTATCTTCAAGATTTCAGATTCCTTTAATTAGTTAATTAATTGATATATAGAAATAAATAATTTTTTTTTTTGTATGATTAAAAAATTTTAAAGACACGCGTCGTTTTAGGAAATTAAACTTTTCAGATTCATGTTGAAGAAATTTTTCATTACAACGAACTTTAACGCGTCGTTTAATATTCGAAAATCTATTTTACATTATATTATTAAACCTTTGATGTTATATCATTTGATAATTTTATATCATTATTAAGGATCATATCAAGATCATCATAATAAGGAAGAAAGATGATAATATCACAGAATGAATTTTATCAGGAGTTTACGAAAATTAAAAAAATGTCATTAACTCATTCAACATGTAAATTAGCAATTTTCGTTTCTTGTTTTAATATCGATGCAATTTGTTCATCAAAAATGTTAAGTGATTATTTAAAGAAACAATTCATTGTATTTCAATTGATACCCGTTATTGGATATATAGATTTAAAGGAAAAATTTAATAAATTAGATTTAGATATAACGAATATTTTATTTATTGGTTGTGGTGCAACAGCTGATTTAGAGAGTTTTTTAGAGATTGATATTAATAATTATTTATCAAATAATATGACATCAATTGAAGCAGATAATTTGATATCTAATGGAAGATTAAATGAAATTAAATTATCGAGAAAAATTTATGTTATTGATGGTCATAGACCTTGGAACTTAGATAATTTATATGGATCTCCAATGATTTGTTGTGTTGATGATAATTCAACAAGCGAATTAAATTCTGAGAAGAACGCATTCTATTTTCTAATTAATCAACCGGATGATGAAGATGAAGAGGAGGAGGAAGAAGAGGATGATGAAGAACAAGAAGAAGATCTAGCAAATGATGAAGATAATTTGGATGATGAAGATTTGGATTTAGAGGAATCATTAGATAGGAAAAGGAATAAAAAAAATAATAAAGAAACTAATAAAATGAAAAGAAAGAGGATGATTACTGAATATCAAGAAATACTAGAGAATTATTATCAACAAGGTTCAACAATTTCAATTCCATCATCTCATCAAATTTATGATTTATTATCAACAATTGGTGAAATCAATTTAGATCATTTATGGTTAGCTATAATTGGAGCTAGATCTTTAAGAGATATTTATCAAAGAGTTTATGATATTGTTTATCCAGGATTAAAAAATGAAGTTCAAAGATTACAAACTGAGAATGATTCATTTTCAATGCGTGGTGATGAAAATAATAATAATAAAAATTTTAATAATTTATCAAATAAATCATTATTAAATTATAATATATCGAAAAAGGCAGATAATAATAGTTTACAAAATTGTAAAGAATATAATTTATTTTTATTACATCATTGGACATTATATGATTCATTTTTTTATTCAAATTATGTTAATTCTAAATGTCATTTTTTTTCAAATGATGGACGTAGATTATTAAAGACTATATTTGCTAAAATGGGTATATCATTAAATCAAGCAAATCAAAATTGGCATTATCTTGATTTAGAATTAAAGAAGAAATTAGATAATTTAATTTTAAGGGAGATTAATAAATTAAATTTAAAAGAGATTATAATTGAAGGATTTAAAAGAAATTATGGATTTCATGGATCTATTACATCTGGTGATTATGTTGAATCTGTTCAAGCATTATTAGAATGTAGTTTTCCTGAAGAGAATGAATTTTTAAAATCTAATAATGATGTTAATAATAATGATAATTTTAAATCCAAAAGAAGAAACAAAAGGAATAAAGAAAGAGATAATTATAATGATGATGATGATGATAATAATGATGATAATAATGATGATGAAGGTAGTGAAGATGATGAATTAAATAATAATAATAATGTGAATCATAAACCAAAGGATAAAAATGAGCAATTTTTATTAGGATTTTGGAGAGCTTATGATGCATTAAATAATTATAAATCTATAATTAAAGGTATGAAAATTGCAAAATTTCAACAACAATTTATATTTGAGAAAGGTAGTGAAATAATTCAAAAGAATATGGTTAAAATTCAAAGTAAATTTAAATATATTATATTAAATGAATCATTTACTACAAATTCAAGTATAACTAGATCAAATTTTAATGATTCAACATTTAATAAAAGTTTATCATTATTAAAAGATGATAGAGTTGTTGATATTAAAACATTTGGTAATGGATCAATTATGTTTCAAAATCCTTTAATTTTAACAAAATTAGGTAATTGGATTTTAAATGTTCAACAAGAATTAGATGGTGGTTTATTACCATTATTAATAGGTGCATATAATAATGAAACGAATACCTATTTAATATGTGGATTACCTTCACGTACGATATTTGAAAATGAAGATGAGGAAGAGGAGGAAGAGGAGGAAGAGGAGGAAGAGGAGGAAGAGGAGGAAGAGGAGGAAGATGATAATAGGAAAAGAAGAAAGAGGAATAATGGGAGCAAAGGAAATAAAAGTAAACAAAAGATAGGTAATAAAGAACAGAGGGTTATACTTAATGCATTTTCCGTTCTTTTTGAAAAAGTTACACAAGAGATCAATATACAAGCACGTATGGATAGTTTTCAAAGTGCAATAATTGAACTTAAAAAGGAAGATTTGAGTAAATTTTTAGATGGTTTAATAAGGTATTCACAATATATGTTATAAAAAATGAAAAAAATAAAAAAAAATAAAAAATAAATAAACGATTAAATCTAAATCCACATTTAGATATTAATTATTACGATTTTTTTTTTTTTAAATTTAAATTTTGTAAATATTTTTTAACAATTTTAATTGGTATAATTGCATCCTCTAAAGAATCATGTTCTTTACCTTGAATATTTTCACTTAAGAAATCCCAAGCTAATTTTTTTAAAGGATCTTTCCTTTTAACATCAATTTTATTCTCACTAAATAAGATTGCAGTATCTATTATATTTGAATAAATTAATCTTAAAACATTTAAATCATTCTCTAAACCATGACCTATAATAATTGTATCATTATCAGTTAATTGAGCTAATTTAATTAAAACTTCATCAAAAGTTAAAGAATTTTTTGGTATTTTATCAACACCTGAAACGTGAGAATTTAAATCAATTATTAAATCACCATCAGGGTGAATAATTGAATCAATTAATTTTTTTTCAGTTTTAAAATCTACTAAACTTAATTTCATTAATTCAAAACCTTTATTTGTATAACACATTTCACAATCTAAACCAACTGCTTTAATTTTTTCCTTTCTTGATAATTGAAATTTTGAATTATTATTAATATTTAAATTTTTACGTAAATCATTAATTTTAATAAATTTTTTTAAATAATGTAAATCTAATTTATTATTAAATTTAAAAACGTGATAATTTAATTTTTTACAACCTTGTGATTGATCAATTAATTCATTACAACAATTTAAAAATTTATTTGAATAATTTTTATTAAAAATTTTATTATTATTTAAATTATTATAATTTAAGATTGATAATTTACCTGGATGGAAAATACAATTAGTATTATTAATTTTATTTTGATTATTATAATCATTTAAATTAAATTTATTACCACAATGATTACAATCAATTAAAGTTGGTAATTTATAATTTAATGGAATTTCTGGAACTTCCATTATATAATTATTCCTAATTAATCTTGATAAAGGTATACAAAGAGTTGATAAATCATTAAAATCATAATCATTATTATTATTATTATTATTATTATTATTATTATTATTATTAATATTATTAATATTATAATTAATAGATGAATTTGATATTTTAATTGGTAAACCATCTTCAGTACCGAATTTTTTCAAATTAAACATTAATTTTTTAATTGAATGTTGATATTGAGATTTTAATTTATTTGAAGTTGCAATCTTAAATTCAATATTAATTGATTTTTCAATTAACTTATTAATTGAAATATTTAAATTAAATTTTAAATTACAATTTAAATATTGATTATAAAGTAATTTTAAATAATGTTGCCTTTCATCTTGTCTAACTGGTGCAAATGGTAATACTGGTTTTGGTAATAATTTAATATTAGAATTAGAATTAGAATTAGAATTAGAATTAGAAGTATTAAGATTAGACAAATGATTATTTAAATCTACCATATTTATTAATATGATAGTTTAAGATGTTGTGATGAAACGAAAAAGAAAGAAAGAGAAATAAGTATAAAAATGTAAAATCTAGAATATATTATTATTATTATAATAATATATTTTATTAAAGAAACCCTCATTATTTGAGCATCCCTTTCAAATTTCCAATATGAAAACCGAAAACGGTTAATTAATTAATTAATTAAAAAAAACGCGTCGAACGTCGCGGCTGAAAGAAAAAAAAAATTAAATGTGGCGGAAACGGAAACAAAAACGGAAACAAAAACGGAAACGGAAACGGAAACGGAAATAAAGAAACCTTAAAAATTAAAAATTAAAAATTAAAAATTAAAATTTCTTTTTTTAATCGTTCGACACTAAAGACTTTTCAAAATGCGCTAATAAAATAAAATAAAATAAAATAATTAAATATGTCAATTTAATGGAGTGACATTTCTTGCCCTTTTGTGAACAAACAAACAATCGGAGTTGGTTGAAAGGGCACAGACAAAGACAAAAACATTTTTTTTTTTTTTTTTTTTTTTTTTTTTTTTTTTTTTTTTTTTTTTTTTTTTTTTTTTTTTTTTTTTTTTTTTTTTTTTTTTTTTTTTTTTTTTTTTTTTGTTACATCTTTTTCTTTGTTGTTTATTATTTGACTTTTAAATGACAACATCACATAACATCACATCATATTTAACACTCTAAACATCATGTTATTTTCCTGTTATATTCATCGTAGTAAAATTAATTAAATGATCTTATTAAACAAATTAATCAATCCCTTTTTTTTTTCTTTTTTTTTCTTTTTTTTTCTTTTCTTTACTTCATGACCTTCCGTTATTTGAATTCTTATTACTTGCATGATTTTTTATAATGAAATATATATAATATATTATTCTAATCATTAAAATCATTTTTTTAAAATCATTATAAATTAACTCTTGTTGCCTCCCTTTTTTTTTTCTTTATTAACACTTTATCCTTAAATCCCTTTTATATTTTTAATATTTTTTATATTTTTTTATATTATCAATAATCAATCAATCTATAAATTAAACATATATATATCACAATAGTAAATTAATAATGTCTGACGAACATTCAACAAATACTGCAGTTCCAGAAAATAGTGTTCCACAAAAGGAAGAAGTTCCAATTGTACCACAAGAACAAATTCATCAACAATCTGCTTATCCAAATTTATATGAAGGTCGCCCTTATAATTATGATAATCAAATTCATCCACCAAGAACTGGTTTATTAAGAACAAATTATTATAAAAGATCAGGTGATTATAGACCATTTCCAACTTCTGTTGCAGCTGGTTTAGGTTGTGTTGCAACAACTTTATTTTGTTTAGGTTTAGTTATCTCAGGTGCAAGACATACACCTTCAGCTGCTGCTTTTACAGGTCAAATGTTCTTTGCTTCAGGTTTAGTTCAAATTATTACTGGTATTTGGGCAGTTGTTGATAATAATTTATTCGGTTCAGTTTTCTTATTATGTTATGGTGGTTTCTTTATGTCTTTAAGTACAATTTTATCACCAATTTTCGATATAGCTTCAGCTTATGCAACTGGTGAAACTGATGCAATTGGTATATTCCTTGCTTCTTGGTGTGTTTTTACATTCTTTTTATGGACTGCAACTTGGAAATCAACTGTTCCATTATTTATTTTAATGTTTTGCTTATGGATGTTCTTTTTATTATATGCAATTGCTGTTTTCGGTAATCATAAAGGTTGTGAAACTGCATCTGGTGTTTTCTGTTTTCTTACTTCTGCTTGTGCATTTTATGCCTTTTATGATGCAATGTCTGAACCTTATAATTCTTATGGTTCATTACCAGAAGCTAAAATCTTTAGAATGCCAGCTTCTTGGAATGTTCCAGATGATGAAAAGAAAATTGAATATGTTTAAATAATTTATTAATTATTTTAAACATAATAATATTTTTTGATATCAATTTTTTTTTTTTTTTTCCCACATTTCATTTCCTTAATTTAATAATTTTAATTTAATAATTTTAATCTAATGATAATTTAATAATTTTAATTTTTTTTTTTTTTCCTTCTTCTTCTTTCAACAATTTTAATATTTTTAATATACTAATTTTTTTAATGTCCCATATATAGATGATTCTTTTAATTTAATGAAATGTTTATAAATTCTAATTTTAATTATTCTATATTTATAAATACATATATAATCTAATCACTAATTAATTTTAATTAATATATAATGAAAATTCTTCCGCGAGAAAACAACATTTCATGTTATTTTGAATAGTTATCATGGAATAACATTTTATAAACTACGACTACTTATATCACATTGACTGATTATTTATCAACAAACATCAAACACTATTATATAACCAATAATGGAGTTATCAAATGAGGAACTACCTAGTCGTTGGGAAATAGAACTGGAATTTGTCCAATCTTTAGCAAATACTCAATATTTAACATATTTGGCACAATCAGGTTATTTCAAAGATGAATCTTTTTTGAATTATCTCAATTATTTACATTATTGGAAAAACCCAAATTTTGCAAAATTTATAGTATATCCTGATTGTTTACATATTTTAACACTATTACAAAATGAAAATTTTAGAAATGAAATTTTAAATCCAAATTTTACAAATTTATTATATAATGATATGATAGAATATTGGAAAGAACCTTTATATAAAGATGAAAAAGAACGTGAACATGAAAAAGATTTAGAAAAGGAGAAAAAATTAAAATCTATTTCAAATTCAGTATCAACAAACTCTTCAACTCCCCCAGATTTAAATTTCTCAAATCAACAAACTCAGACAATTGAAGATAAAAAACAACTCAATAATTCAAATGATACATCCTCTTTAGAACCTTCAAAATCATTGGATTCACTTAGATCATCAGAAAATCCTATAGAACAAAATCAACAACAATCTTTTGAATCTTCAAAAAGTGATCAAATCACTCAATCACCAATTAAATCATCTGTAATATAACTTTTTTTCTAAGCCAAATTTATATTTATATATATATATTTCTTTATACTTTCAAATCTATCAATCGCATTTAAATTGCAATCCTCCCTATATGTTTTCTCTATTTGTAATTATTTTTTTTTATTTTTTTTTTTTTTTCATTTATATAATTAAAAGTAATATATAATACACAAATTTCCTATAACACATCTTAGAAAAAAAAATAAAGCATTGGTTGAAATTACTATATACAATGAAATCCCAAATTAAATTCAGATAACCAAAAAAATAAATTAATAAAAACAAATCCCCAAAATTCAAATAATAAAACTGTTAAAAATTTCACCTAATTATTAGTTAACTACTTCCACTACTAACCAGTTTGTCCACTTTATTCTCCTTTTCAACTTTATCGACTGTGTTTGATAAAGAATTTCCAGACTCAACTTTAACTTTAACTGGTGATGAATTCGAAACTTCAGAAACAGTTTTATTACTTACCTTTGGTGTTGATTTCTTTGTGGCTCTTGTCTTCTTTGTTTCATTATCTTTTTTATTCTTTCTCTCCTTCGTAGTTTTGTTTTTTTCCTCCTTTACTTTCTCATTATCAACATTATTATCTTTTTCTTTCTTTTTATCTAAATTCTTTTTATCTGATTTACTATCGCCATTCGAATTTGACTTGTTTGAATTTTGATTATTTTGTTGATCTTGATTCTGTTGTGGTGGTTGTTGTTGTTGTTGCTGTGGTTGTTGTTGTTGTTGTGCTTTTTGTTGCTGAAGCAATAATTGTTGCATTTGTTGTCTTTCACGTTCCTTTTGCTCACGTAAAAGCTGCTCACGTTGTAAATGTTGTTGCTGTTGCAATTTTTGTTGATGATGTAAAATCTGTTTTTGCCTAATTTGATGCATATTATCATAAGCTTTACTCAATAACATACAACCAAATCTTATAGCTTGAGTTTGTTTACCAATTTGATTCAGTTTCGAAGGGTCTAGCGGATTCATTTGAGGTAAATCGGCATCAAACATAAATCTTGATTTTAATCTTCTTTTGAAATCGCTTCCACAATCATATGCGTTAATTCTTTTTCTCTTTCTTTCAGTAGAATATATTAAACCACTGTTATTTTTCTTGGACTTATTCTCCTTTTCCTTATTTTTATTATCAGTATCTTCTTCCATATCAACATCCATTTTTTCATTATCATCAAATAAGTTTTCTTCATGCTCAATTTTATCAACATTCATCTCTTCACCTTCACTATCTGATAAATTTAAATATTCTTCAAATAATTTATCATCAGTTATACGTTTCCTATCCATCCAAATTCTTCCACCCCTACCATGACGTTTACGAATTTTAAAAAGGACTTCAGAAACATTGAATCGGTTCTTATCATTGAATTGTTGTTCGATTTCATCTCTGGTTTCACCAAATTTAACATTCTTGGGATTTTCGCCTATGAGATCATAAAATTCAGGTAAATAGCTATGTCTATCATTCTTAACAACTTGTCCTGTAAATAAATTAACTTTAACAATTTCAGAATCATTATTACTATAATGTCTATTATTATTAAAAATATGACTAAAATTAATCTCTCTGGAATTTTCAACTTCAAACATTGAAGAAATAATTGAACTATATGGTAAATGATTTCTTTGTTCAATTTCATTCTCACCTGTATTTGACATATCAAAATATGGATTATATGGATCATCAGTAAAATTAATCCAGCCCTCATCTTGTAGTCTCCTTTTAATTAATTTATCAGAAACAGCTTTCTTTATACCTTCTAATTTATCTTTTAAAACTGTATTTACAGTAGTCAGTTCAATATCTGGAATTTTACAAGCAGGTAATTTGACATATGGTTGAATAACAACTTGAGGACCTTTTGACTGGTTTAAATTCTGATTATTATCGTTATTTTTATTTGCACTATTAAGGTTATTGCTGTTATTACTATTATTATTATGCGAGTTGTTATTATTAGCTGAGGTATTATTACCATTATTGTTTTTTAATAAACTTTTCTTACTCTCGGCCTTTATTTGTTTTTTGGTTTGTTTATTTGGTAAACTATCCTTTGTTTTAGTCTTTTCCTTTACTTCTGGTTCAACTTTAACCGGAGTTGGAGGTGGTGGAACATAACCCAATGGTAAATATTTTTTCTTTGGTTTATCAACTAGTAAATCATCATCAATTTTGATGTTTTCATTTCTTTTTATTTGTTTTAATTCAGCTCGAAGATTAAAAGTATTTAATTGTAAATTTAATAAATCTGATTTTTTATTTTCCCTTTCAGCAATTGAAATGAATAAATTTTCTGCTCTTCTTAAATCTTTGTATAATAACTTTAATTTTTCAATACTTTGAACATCAGTTCTTCTAGTTTTTCTGGCTTGACGGAACTCTCTTCTTCTAAAACATGTATATGGATTACTATCATCTTTTCTGGAAGGATCTTCAAATTTCAAAGTTGGGAAGACCGGCTTGCCACCTCTTTCAATTCTTCTAGTTTTCCAATGTTCATAAACTAAATTACCAAATAAATCAAACAGAATTTTCATAGATCTTGGTTCTTTACCACTTGAGGGTTCTGCATCATATAAAGTTTTAAATTTTTTAATATGTAATTTATCAGCTAATATTTGATGTAAATCAGGATTTGAATTTGGATTTGGAATTGAATTAAATGCAAAATCTTTGATTTCTTTAAAGCTTAAAATTTGTTGAGGATCCATTGATAAAAACGGCTGTCGTTCATCTACTATTTCATCTAATTTATTAGCCAATAATTCAAATTCATCTTCTGTACACTGTTCATCAATTTTAAAATTTTTATTCATTTTAGTTAAAAACTCTTCATCAATTTCATCCATATTATAAGGACAACCTGATGTATCTTCAACAGTTGCAGAGAATTTAATATATTCTTTTGGTTCAGTAAAATGTTGATGATAAAATTTCGGAGCTTCTTTCCAAACTTTCGACGCATCAGGAGTTGGAATATAAACTTGTTCGACATTTGCACCCTTGAATTTAGCTGCGGATGCATGAATAACTTGTTGTAAATGATGTTCTTCTTCTTCACCTTTTTCGACACCAGTTTCAAAATGTTGTAATTCACGTTGTTGATCATCAATATCGAAATCAGGAATATCTTTTTGTTTTAAAATAGGTAACGTTTGTTTAACAGAAATTTTTCTCTGTCTAAAACGAGCACCTACATTTGAAGCAGGCCCCATTTTTTATTATTGCTATCTATATATATATATATATATTTATATATATATATAAATAATATATTTGAGGGGGGGGTAAACAACTGAAAAATAATTAATAAATATTAGTATTTGTTTGATTATTGTTTGTCTTTATAATATAATTATTTCCTTTTGTTGAACTTTACAGATTCAAAATAAGTTTCTAATTATTTATTATTGTTATTATTATTTCCTATTTTATACGTACCTTTGATAACTAATATTGATTCAAAATATTCAGGCTGTGTCTTGAAATTATTAAAATAAAATAAAATAAAATGAAAAAATGATAAGAAAAGAATCTATATGAAAAAAATCCAATTATATTACGTAATCACAATTATCGTTATTTATTTTTTTTTTTTTTAATTTCTCTCTCCTTTTTCCTTCTAGAAATTTTTCTGCTTTCTATTATTTATTGAGTGATAAAAAATAACAGTGGAAAATTTATGGGTATAAAATGTAAGAAGGTGAATGACTGATAATAAACAAATGTTACCAGAAATTAAAGATGTAGAAACAGTTGAAATGCAAGTATAAATAAGTAAAAAAATATAATTTGAGTTGTAGTTATACTATAATATATATTATTATAACAATATAATTAATATATGTTATAATAAAAAAAAGTTGACTTTGTGTGCTGGCTGCTGCTGCGTCGACGATTCAATTTCTCAGCATTGGCTGGTCAATTTTCCAGTGTATATATAATACCCAAAAATTACCGAAAATTCACCAGAAAAATCGGAAACTAATCTATGAATGATTTCACAATCAAAGAACTAGTTTTTAAATTGATTAAATAATTGATCAATAAATAAATCAAACTTAAAATAAATGTTATGGTTAAATCCTCAGTGGCAAATAGGGGACAACATGCTAAAATTCGCAGTTTATTGGTTTATACTTTGTAGAATGTTAGAATAATTTAGCGAGAGCGAAGAAAAGTGGCGAAGTCGTTTTGCAAATAAAAAAATTAATTTAAATTAATGTTAAGCCACCACGTATAAATAATAAATAAATAATAACAAAAATAATAAAAAAAATTGTTTATGATTTATATAAATTCCTTAATTGAGGACTTGTTTGGAGACTATCGACGCTACCCCGGACGGGGCTCGTAACCTCTATTTTATTTTTAACTTTACTAAATAGTCAATTAATTAATTTATTTACTTATTTATTTACAAGTTATTATATATGCAAGTATTCATATTATTATTACTAATTCTTCTTCACTTCAATCCCATATAAATCTAATGTCTTCGATGGAACCTCACTAGGGGATTCAACAACTGGATCTGAGCCTGTTTGTGTCTTAGGGAATGCAACAACATCACGAATATTTGATGATCCAAGTAACATTGAACACATTCTATCAAATCCAATTGCTAATCCAGCATGTGGGGGACATCCACTATCTAATGCATGAATTAAATGACCAAAAAGTAACATATAATTCTTGATTTGTAAAATTTCAGAAAAAATATATTTTTGTAATTCAGCATCGTGAACTCTTCTTGATCCACCACCAACTTCAACCCCATTAATAACTAAATCATAATGGTCACCTTTAACTTTCAAAGGATCATTCTCTAAATATTCATAATCATCTAATTTAGCCATTGTAAATGGATGATGAGTAGATTCAAATTGTTTATTATCATATTGTGGATAACCATCTTTTGATTCAATTTCAATCGGGCTAAATAATGGAAAATCAACTAACCATGATGCAACAAATATATCTTCAAGGTTTTGCTTAGTAGATCCTTCTGCAATTTCTCTTCTCCATTCTGTTGGGAAATATTGAATTGCTAGTTGTCTAAATCTTCCTAATGGAGTTGGATTTTCATAAGTCAATTCATTACGATCTCCAATCGCAATAATATCACCAATTTCTAATCCTAAAATTTCATTTAATTTATTGATATTCATATCCTCATTAATTTTGCTTGGTAATTTATTAATCCAATTATATAAATCTTCTTCATTCTTAATTTTAAATATAAATGGTTTTCTATCTTTATATTCTAAATCGTCAAATAATTGTTTTGGTAGTTTCTTTTTATTTTTATTAATTAACGCACCTTTTAAAACACATGCTTCAGTAATTGTAAATAATTCATTCTTTAGAACGGACTGGAAATATTGAGTTAAATTTTTAAAAGTTAATGTTGATCTTAAATCTGGTTTATCAATACCAAATTTACTTAAAGCAGTATTATAATCTAATCTAGGAAATGGTTCACCATTTTTTAACTCAACTAGCTTTCCTGTTTCCCAATCAACTTTATAAAGTGGTAAATGTTTTACATCTTTCCAAATTTTTGAAACTACATTCTCAACAACATGTTGAATATCTTCACTTTTAGCAAACGACATTTCCATATCAATTTGTGTAAATTCTGGTTGTCTGTCAGCTCTTAAATCTTCATCTCTAAAACATTTAGCAACTTGATAATAACCTTTGAACCCGGATGCCATTAACAATTGTTTATACTGTTGTGGAGATTGTGGTAATGCATAAAAAAATCCTTTCTTTCTAGTTGGTACTAAAAATTCCTTTGCACCTTCTGGTGTTGATTTGAATAATAATGGAGTTTCAATTTCTGTAAAATTCATCGAATCTAAAACTAATCTAGCAGTACGTGCTGCTTTAGCTCTTAATTTTAATGCATTTTGATAATATGGTAAACGCAACTGCAAATATCTATATTCTGGTGGATATTGATTAGGTGTTTCTTTTAATGAATCTAACTGGGTTGCTTTTTCATTTGAATCATTTAATATTTGAAAATTATCAACAGTCAACTCCCAAGTTTTTTTCTCATTTTCACTTTTTTGCTTCTTTAAATTAACTTTTCCTGTCACGGACAATGCATCTTCTGGTTTTAGTGTACGTAAAATTTTACTCCAATCTTCAGTTTTAGTAACAATCTGTGTAAATTCGCCATTAAAATCTCTGAATTTGGCAAAAACTAAAGTTTTTGAAATCTTTCTAGGTGTACCATCAATCCATCCATTTATTGTAACATCTTTATCGATTAATTCATCATATGATTGATTAATATCTCCAATAGTATGAGTGAAATGTTTAAAATCAAATTTATCAATTGTTTTAATCTTATCTGGAAGAGCAATATTAAGTATTTTAGAAGAATGAAGCAATCTCTTCATGCCATAGCTTCCTATTTTAGATTTACTATAATTCAACATTATTTGACATATGTATAATGTTTACGTTTTACAGAGATATTAAATTAATATTTAAATGATTAGAACTGATCAATAATAAATGTTGAAGAAAAAATATGGAGATTTTATTCATGTTGAGATTTTCGAGGAAGCTAAATGAAAATTGATAAGACAATTTAAATATCGCATAATATTATCAACCATCAATATGAGATAATAATTAACTTCGAATTGTAATTACAGTTATTACAAAAATGTAAAGGAAACTTAAGTTAGAAGTCATGGGCATATTTAACTATTATTGATTGTGTAAACATTTTATTATGAAAGTAAACTCGCTATAAATTTACTTGGGTTTGCTTGACTAGCTATAATAATAACAATTTTAGTTCTATTAATTATTTTATTCTATTCAAGATTATATATATAAAAGTATTTCTATATAAAACTGTTGACTATTAAATATCTAGTTAAATATGTAGATCCTTTTATTATCTTGATTGTATTATTGTATATATATATTATAAAAGA